>JAVYIG010001760.1:0-301060 GCA_035222895.1 Strongylocentrotus droebachiensis
ACTCTCACAAGGACAAGCACCCATCCAACAAACAACCAGGCGTCTACAAGATTCCCTGCGATTGCGGCAAAGTCTACATTGGAGAAACCGGCCGCGATTTCGACACCCGACTAAAAGAACACAAGACCCACCACCGACGCAGCGAATGGGACAAGTCAGCCATCGTCAAGCACGCACAACAAGAGCTCCACCAAATTCACTGGGATAAAAGTCACCTCATCACCCCCATCCGACATTGGCACACCCGAAGGATCCGAGAAGCCATCGAGATCCACCAACACAACACCGTACCCCAAGACCCAGGCCTTCACATCAACAGTATCTGGCACCCAATCCTCCCTCACCATCCTACTTCCGACCAATCTTCAACCAACTTCACAACCAACACGCCAACCACCAACACTTCACCAATCCAGCCATCTGTTAGCCCGGACACCACCTACAACCACCCAACCACACCCACTCAACTAGCCTCTTCACCCACACAAGCACCGCCCACGCCCACACCTCGCTACAACCTACGCCAACGCCGAAACCGCCGACCAACACACACAGACCGACACCACTAATATCTATCCTCACCGCCGATCGATACACCCACTCAACGAACCACACAACCCCCCCCCCCCCCCGCTACCCCGCCGACACCTACCACACGACGTCCGCATAACCGCCGCCCACTCGTTTCCCGCCAATTCACGCAACCGCGCGCCACCACCGACAGCTGCCTGCCAACCTGCCGAGCCCGCCGGCTCATTGCTTTCCCCCAAGTCCGCATCCACGCCATAAGAACCGCCGCACACCTAGCGAACACTCACTCCTGAAGACGGACAGTCAACCTGTCCGAAACGTCGAGTCTACTCTCCTGCTCCTGCTCTGCAATTCTACTCGCCTACTCAACTCTCCAACTCAATCCAGTCTTCTACTCAAACCTCTCATCCTGCCCAAACTTTCTGGGTTACAGTCCTTTTCAGGACTAAACTCACTTCCGAAAGATACTCTTCCTTCTAACCTCCACTTTCTCGCCTTTCATCTCACCTCTATTCTCTATCTACTTTCCTCAGTCCCTCGAGGACTTTACACATGGTGTACCGTAAACTCTTCCGTGATTATTAAACTATACTAAGTAGTCGGATTTGGAAGTTTCAAAGCCCTAACAATGAATGTGAGGGAAATAAAATGAAGTTGGAAGAATGATTTTTTTCTTCCAATCACGTTTGGATAAACTTGGATGCAGACGCAGCGTATCGTTTTCCAAAGTTGGATGGGGGGGGGGGGGGGGGGGGGGGGGGGGGGGGGGGGGGGGGGGGGTCATCGCCTAAATAATCATAATAATCATATATACTGATAATAATAATTTAAAAAATGATAAAAATGATGATAATAATAATAAATATGATAATAATAATGAGTATAATAATAGCAATAATAAAATGATAATAATAATATTGATAATGATAACCATATAATAGTACATGTAATAATGATAACCTACATGACCCCCCCCCCCCTCCCAATTAAAAAAAGAAGAAGAAGACAAAAAAAAGTAGGAAAAAAAAAGGGAAATAATACAAAGAAAAGAAAGAAAAGTAAGGAAAGAAATGAAAAGAAAAGAAAAGGAAATAAACTAAAAAGTAAAGACAATAAAGCAAACATTCAGCCCAATTATGATGACCTTTATGTCACTTGACTGACGTGAAAGCAGATTTGGAAGCGTGAGGATCGATTATCAGTTTAATAAAGTTTTGAAGTTTCTTCGAATCTAATAGGTCGTGCCAGAAACATGGGGGGAGAGAATAAAAACATCCACTCATGTTTCCTGGCATCATTCAAAACAGACTTTCCATGTTGTGCTATACTTCCGAGTTTAAACACACACGGGAGGATGACTTTATTCATACAAGAATCAAGTGACAAAAGGTGGTATATCCACTTCTCAATAAATCGAATTACTTGAACAGAATTATCAACATGGGAAAACCCGATTAAAAAAAATAAATATTACACTGTTTCATAATTCTATTGGTTTAAAGACTACCATTTCAGACTATTACACTAACATTATTTTATTTTCTTGACAATATTTTTCGCCAATGCTTGTTTGTCTGAGGGGAAATAGTCCAAGGGATAGTTGTCAGAGATGCATGTCCTGATCTTTTTAAAACATAAAGACTAAAGGCGGTTTAGTTGACACTTTCTATCAATTCCACAGCTATCTGTAAAATGCATAATTATAAAGAATCATAATAATTCTTCAATTTTGCAACTTGCGATTTCCTTTTTGTTATTGTTTGACAAACCAACAACGTACATTTAATGTTAGACTTTGTGAGATTGAAGTTTTTCTAGCTTACGTAATAAATATGACAAAACAATGAAGTGAATTAATGTATGGATTTAAAGAAAATTAAAAAAGATACTAGGATAGAAATCAGATAAGGTATATCAAATATTTAAATGTAATTACATTTATAAAAAAACTGGGCCGTCGACACCCAAAAATCAAGGAAAAGAAATGAGAACTGAATAACATTCATAACTTTCTGTCTCTTTGTCATTTTTTGATATGATACCTTTTGAAATTACAGTACGCAGATCAAAATTCGCACGCAATTTGTGACATTCTTACAGTTAATTTGTTTCAAAGGCTTAGGCTCGAAGAAAATACAAGTAAAATATTGACTTTCAAGGGAATAAGGGAAGTTCCCTAATAAAATTCCTCCCACGCAATTCGTCGGGGAAAACATGAGAAAATGCTGATACTTTTTTTTCTCATTGATATTTACTGGAAAAATAAAGCTTCTGTTTTAACCGTGATTTTTTCCCCCAAAGACTCCTGAAAACAGACGGTTTCTAATCTAACAAATTCCATTAAGCACAATTTGTTTCACTGAGACTTGCAAAACCAAAGATCATTCATTAATTTTAAGATTTAGTACGTTTCCAAAGTTTGTTTTGATAGAGTCATTACTTCATATCCATTTACAAGCAACCATTCCATGCAATTATAATCAGGCTCTCCTCCACCTTTCATTAATCATCCATTGTCATCTATTAACCTTCTTTCAACTTATTCATCTCCATCTTTCATAGTCATCCGCAGTGGCAAAGCTACCAGGGGGTATAGAGAAGAGAAGAAGAAAAGAAGTGAGGAAAAAGAGGGGGAAGGAATATGCAAGTACGATGGAGGGACCCCCCCCCTGCACCCTCTCACTATAATCGAGGGGCTTGTAGCCACCGAAAGAGACTCGTGCGCCCCCACCTCTCTCAATTTCGTGATGTTATGACACAATTTAGCACGAGCTCTAAAGCTCGCCTTCAAATGAAGTGGGGTTTCCTGGCTAGCTCTCAATTTCACTGTGTTATACTGAGTAAGAAGTAAGTAAACTAATCCCTCTTCTATTTCCATCTTTCTTGGGATTACCTAATCCAATCTCATTACAACTCGATCTATAAACTATATCTGCAGCATCAAAAATCTAATCTCATGTGGGAGAAGGCTAGAGCTTAGAGATCGTGATGAACAAAGTCTAGCTACCAGCATTCTAATTGAACATTATCCACTAACTCTGTTCACATTGTAACTCTGATTGATTGATTGATCTGGGATTTAAATTAATCAATTAATGTCAAACATTGTTTGAATTGAATTTTGTCTTGTATACCCAATATATTTTGACTTATACGATAGGTTAGTCTTGAGTTAATCTCACCGTAATTTTAGCAAATTCAATTTAATTGTGTATACTGTACCCTTTGTCAATTTCCCCGTTGTACCCCAAGTTAATCTTTATATCATCTCTATGTTTGGAAACTATTTTCATGACATTTGATTTGTCCGTTATTTGCTTTTAGTTTAGTGATTTCTCTTTCAAAGAGTTCTATATCTTGGTATATTCTTATCGGACCCAAGCACTTTATAAGAAGCCACCAGTATTATTTTTAATCCTATCACACTCCGACACATTTAGATTCTTCACTCTACCCTAACTTAGAGCTTATTTCCTTACTATCATTAATTTTTTATTAGAAAATTATTAACCAACAATACCAGTAAAATCACCAAGCTGTCAATATTGACTTTACTTTCTTCGATTTCATGTCCTCTATAAAATAGACATGTTCTTTGGACTTACATACACAGACATATGAAGTGCTTTTTCCTAATAGCTAGACACATGGAGTAATAATACGTTCATCTCTAGCGATTGTATCCTTTTTTCTATCACTAAAATGCAGGTTTATATATCCTAGTTGTTTGTTTTGATGAGCAATCTTTGAATTACCATCACTGTCACTCGAAAACTTTAATATCAAGAGGATATTCTTTTGTCACTTTTGTGGGCTTATTCGGTTTTCTAGAGCGATCCCTCCCCCTGGGAAGTCTACTTCTAACTAGTAAATATGCACACAAGGTCTCCAAACAATAGATTGCACAGCAAAAGAATTAACAAAATAAAATAAAAGGAAACTATACAGTCAGAAATCTGATATTAATAACTTTATTCCTCTTAAATTGTACATTAATATACACACGTTTCATCTGAAGTCATTAGTCAAAAATAAATTTATTCATGATCTTGTGACACACATCTTATTAATGAAATCTACAGTATTGCTAGTAAGAACAGAAGTAAACTTTCTATTGAACATAAGTGGGCTACTTCTCAATTCAAATTATTATATCAATCTTTCCAGTAACATCTTACTCAGCAAAGTATTGCTCATATAAAGAAAATAAATTTAAATCTTTTGAATTTCCATTCATCGTACAGTGATTTAATGCTTAAGGTAATTAACTATTGATAGTGAAACTTCACAATTCAGCAAGGACTTCTAATTTCATTTCATATCACATTCCTACGGAGAGCTTGACAAGCATTTGATCCAATTAAGACCCAAGGCAAGCATATTATGATCTATCAACTGGGTAAGCATTTAAGATTGTTTACTTGCTGACATTGGGCAAGTAAAGTAACGGCTGACATTAATAAAGAGTGGGTGAATTTTGCCTCAACTTATATCCATCAGAGTCAAATCAGTCAAGAGAGATTTGTCCTTCAAAAATGTTGCTACTATCCATGCATCCATGCAAAGATCAGCTAAAGTTCATGGTTGGTAGAAATACTGGCCCAAATGTGTAGGGATTTTTTTGTTGTTTTGTTACATCTCCCTTTATTTGGAATGTAAATGTACCGGCATACAAAACATGTTAAATGTTAATGGACGGTTGCAGCAGCACCACAAATAATAACTTAATAAATGCAATGTAAAACATGATTGGTACGGGGCCAAATACCTGTACATGTAATACAAAAAAATAGTGTAACAAGTATAAACTAATAGAAAAAATATACCATCTCTAAGATTCAGGTGGGTAACTTTCACTTTGTTTCATTTAGACAACATTCCAACAGTCTGTTTCTTGGATGCAACATTGTAGCTTTTACAGGTTCTTTGAAAATGTCAGATTTCAACAAGACCATTCCCCAAAGAATTGATTAATTTTCAACAAGCAAATATGATTTCATCATGAGATAATACTCTGTATTCTTTGGATCAAGCACTTTCAAGGGGAACATATATTAAACCATATATCAGATATCATAACATCCAATGACATTTACCATCCTTTAGTAGCATTTCAAAAAGTATAATTACAAGTTTGCCTTTAAACTAATCTATTCCATTTGCTCCTCTTATACTAATACTTTTGACACACCCTCATCTTTATGAATGAAAGAAAAATAAATTCACTCAAAGAATTCTCTTTGGTTTATCTTCTTAATGCACTTCAAGTATGCATCATGAAAATATCTTATTTCAAAGTTTACTCTTGGCTTCTTCTTCTGATAGACATCTCTTTGGATACTCATTTAAATGAATGACAATTATAATGAATCGTTTCATAAAACTTCTGACAAAATCAATATACTTCATGATATATCCTTCTTGATACATTTGCAGAATTAGTATTATCAAAAATTAACAAAAATAATACAAACCATACAAACATATTTCATTTGATACAAATACATCTCTTCACCTAATTCAACCTGATGACTGCATCCAGGGGGAATGATCTCTGTTCCTCTCGGCAAAAAAAAACTGCATACAAATGCCAAAATTTATCAATATATTACACAAAAAGCAGATGGGGATCCTTTGTCCTTTATTTGCAGAATTATGTCTCTTCATTCACTGCTCATTCAATGCTCTTACCGGTACTACATGTATTGTGGCTTTTGTGCTTAGCTACTGAAATTGTGTGTTATCAAACTTCTGCAGACAGATAATTCATCAAATAGGAGTTGGATTCCAAATCTCCAATAATGAATCAAATGTTATTTATAACTGAAGTTTTCGACAATGAGAAGAAATAATTTAAATACAGTGTGTTACCATGGATACCAACTGTTAAATTGTGAGAACCCTGATAAAGTGCTCCTATGTTCTACAAAAATATCTTCTTCGGAATATCAACAAGTATCAAGATTTCTTGTTCTGCAAACCTACCACATGGCAATATAAAGAATCTTGAATATAACATGCAGGTCATTTAGTAGGACTAAATATTTAGGTCTACACACAGAAGATTTCACTAGTCCGCTTTTGGTTTGGGGTCTATCTTCCAGAACCCACAGAGGTAGCGTAGTCGAATGAGGATCAGGTCTCGTCCCATCTGGGCCCAGCTGAAAAATGGAACCATCTTGGTTCCTGAAAGAGGAAGCAAACAACAAAAAGCATGACAAAATGAAAAGTACATCTGAATGAAACATGAGTACAAAATTGACATAATAACAAAGTTATTTTGAAAATGGGATAACAACCAAGTCCATCTTAGCAATCAATTTAAGTTCAAATAATGACCTTTGAACTGTCGTCAACTTCTATGGTGACATTTATTGTAATTTTTCTTGGATATCTAAGACATTGAAACCATATCTAGCTAATATTGCAGATTAAGAACTTTTTTACTTTTTCTACATATATATGAAATTTTGCAGTGATAATATCACTGTCAAGGCAGATCTAAAATGAAAACCGATCAATTGAAGAAAACCTACCTTCTATTTCTTCCCAGTTAACTGCAACCTCTGATAATGTCATATCAAGGCATTGCGCAATGTATAAGAGCTCTACGTCAAATGCCCTGTAGAAAAACAAAATAAAAGCAATGTTATAGAACAAAAGGATATTAAGGACTAATAACTCATAATACAATGGAGAAAAGATAAATTGTATACATTAAAAGCAAACACTATAGGGAGATGCATAATGGTATACATATATGTACGATAATTCGTGGGTTGGGGTAAAGGAGGGGGGGGGGGGGATGAGTAAAAAAAGGGAGATTTTACAAGACAAAAAAAAGTGAGAAATGTGAGAAAGCAGGGAGAGTGGGAAAGTTTTACAATCTCACAAATTTCACTTTACTTTGATATACTCCCTTTTCAATATGATAATTTAGGTGGAACAACTGTCAAATTTCATCATTTATTAAATTGATTAATTAAAAAAAAAACATCTTTGTCTTTTACTCAGAAATAAATAAGAAAGTGAACTTACCATCTGTCTACATGCATATTAGGAAAGATTATTCTAGCTGATTCTCTTGTTAATAGTTTAAATCCACATTGAGTGTCCCTGACCCCTCGTACACACAGGAACCAGACCAAGAAATGGAATCCATGCATGAGGATGGTTCTAAAGAAAGAACGCTGGAAAGATAAATAGGAAAACATCAAATTATAAACTATGAGAATATTTTGATGAATATTTCGAGACAAAGCTAGGAGATATAGGGGGTGGGGTGAAAAGGAATTTAAAAAGGCAGCTGAGTTATAGGCACAACAACAACAAATATATGGATTTGGAGATAGAGAGGGAATGAGTGTGAGAGACAGAGATAGAGAGAGAGAGATAGAGACAAGCAGAGTAAAAAATGAAGAAGAGTGTAGATGATTTTGATAGAGAGAAAGAAGTGAATAGAAAGAGAGGGTAGATAAGAGGGTGGTAATAAGGTCAGGGTAAGAAAAATAAAAAAGAGATAACAAATTGTTTTTGGAGAGGGTTATCGAAAATGTCATTGGTCTTACAAATTACAAATCTGTTTCAATTCAAACAAAGACAAAAGTACAAGGCTAAATCAATCCATATTCACTGTCCATTCACACAATAAATGTTAATGAACTTCTTTGACCCATATTAAATCTCAGAAATCTGGTCATCTCAAACACCCATCCCTTGGTGGACACTTCAAATGAAAACACAGGAGAAAAGCTCACACTAGCAAACAACAAACTGTCAATCAAACTATTAGTCAAAGGAAATATGCTCAATCAACTACACACCGCCCCTAATATTGACCAATTCTCTTTGTTAGCCACTCAATGCTGTTTATATTTTGCGGCTAAAGTCTTTTCCTTTGGAGTGACCATTGTTTAGATTCTAGATTTCCTTGGCATTTCTCTGGAGACGAATGATTGAAGATGTTTAGATGAGATCATTCTTCTTGAGGCATAGGGCATTTAAGATTATGATTAACAGCTGATGTGTGTTCAGACAAAAAGCATGCATAGAAGATTAAGATCAACTGAAAAATTCTTAATATGTGTAAAGAGAACAGAAGAAGGAAGTAACTATAATTCAATTATAATGAGTTGCTGATTGTTATGTGAGGTGAGTTGAGTTCAGTGAGGTGAGTTCAGAAAATAAAATAAACACAGAAGGCCGAACATTAATGCACTGCTGGAGAATTTCTAAGATAATTTGTATAAAAAATATTGAGTTATAAATATTGTGCTTTTCTATATACATTTAAGTCATGTATCCCTTTCTTTTCAAACTCCAGAAAATGGCATGCTACAGGGCAAAAAATATGAATTCTAAATAATACTTTAAAGCTAAAAGATACTTTCTTCTTTTTAGCCCTACAATTCCAGAGCCCCTTTGACATATATTTCTGCTATTTCATTGAGATATGAATTTATTATTTCACTTTCGGATGGTTGACAAATCAAAGAGTGACAGAAGATAATTAAGAGTGACAGACTGCACTCTTGACTGAATAATCGGTGGAAATCCTTCCATCGTCCCAGCCTTAATTCGGTCAGCTTCTGCAAGATGGCAGCTATTTCCTTCTTCCCTCGGAAGAAATGGTTCCAATTAAAAAAAGGTCTTTTCGTGATTCTTCCTCATCACGGCATACTGTTTAGCTGGAAATACAAGGACCGATTCTTCAGGGACCAACTCAAGATTCAGCTTTACTTTTGAAGGATTTTGATGAGGGATTGTCACAGATTGAGTGTTTGTCTCAAAAGGAGGTTGTTCCAGTTTTGACAATAGTCATGACGAATCTGAGACAAATAAATTTACTTTTTACATTTCTATTTTCTATGCTTTCTTCAAATACTGTTCCAACATTTTTCATTGTGATTGCCCATTACAACTACCATTCTATCTGTATTTAAATGATAAAGAACTTGATTTTATATGGTAAAATTTGATCCTGTCCCTGAATCAAATAAAATTGTCCAAGATATACATAAAGTCCAATATAACAACAAACTTTATTCCAAAAAAATTAAACGGGGAAGTAATAAAAAATACAATATGCTTGACGATAGGTAGCATGTAGAAAGATAATTAAAAATATCATAACAAAATTAAGAAAGGTCCAATAAATAATTCTCAAAAACTCATTGCTTTAAGCATTATTGATGAAGAGCTATGTATGTGATAACTATTCTCATTGCTCATGAAAAGTGGAGATATTCCCTTTCTGCAGTGATATCATTCCATTGACCAGGGGCAATCAGAGGAAATGATTAAATGTAGCATTCATCACCTGACCCCTTTTCTTTAGCACGCAGTTTGACTAGACCCCGATTGGATCCAGAGAGACTCGAGGAGGAGGACCTAGTACTACTTCCTATCTATAGCTTCCCACCTACCCTATGGGACTCACGTGCAGGACTCAACAACCCAGACCAGAAATTAGACCTGGCAAATTGGTCGTAGGAGAGCCAAACACGGTTATGATCAACAAGACCGATACTTGTATTCTGTCATCTTCCTTATCCTCGATCTAGGATGTATTGCGTTACTAGCCGGGGATGATGGCTGATTGTCTTATGAAAACTTTGGCTTAACTTTATTGCTCCCTTGGGGGAGGGTCTATTGTCTAGCTTCCCATGATTTGGGAAAGAGTTTTTGTTTTGTTTTTTGAGCTGAGAGAGAAGGGATGATTTGAACAAGTATGTCAAGGGCACGCAGAGGAAAGAAGAAAGGTAAATCAATCAATTGTACGGACATGCCTTACGGTAGTGTATAGTCATTCAACTCCTTTAAAAGAATATAGGCCTGCGATGGATGCCAATAGAGCACACAGTCACGCAATTCCTAGTTCTTGTTTAATCTCTTCTTTTTTTGTGGGGGGGGGGGGTGGGTGATCTGTTTTTCTTTGTATTCCTCCCTTAACTTGGCTCAAGTAAGAATAAATGCACAATTTCTTTTTTGATGCAATTTTCAAAACTTTTGAAGGAAATGTGTTTTTCAGGACAAACTAAATACAGTGTTCTCATATAAATTGAGATAAAATAAAACACAAAGAAAAAAATCATCCTCTCCATTCCCATAATGATTTGAATCTATCATGACAACTATTTCACCACAATGTTATCTCCCCTTCAAAAGAATACCGGTAGGTATAAGTATAATTTTGTTTTTATATTATGAAATTCTTTCTATGTTGTTTAGTACAACTACAAGAAATTTCCTACTTCCTCTAATTTACTGGTATTTTTTATAAATTCAATGATATTGAAACCTTTTAGATTCCCTTCTAATACCCATAAATATGTAATCATCAAACTTCCTTTTCTAATCAGCTTTCATTCTCTCTCTCTCTCTCTCTTTCCTCATTTACTCCTAGATTCTCACTGATGCTCTTCCTTATTAAAGGGCAAGTCCAATCCAAAAATAAGTTACTATCCATAGAAGCAGAAAAATCAGTCAAACCAATCAAAAAAGGTTTGAGCAAAATTGGATAACTAATAAGAAAGAAATTTTTGAAAAAGTATGTAAAACCATGGAACAATGGAAATCACTACACAAATTGCTAATTTGGTTATCAGTTTGTGACGTCATGTCCTCACTATTTATCAATTGCTTTATATACAATGTATTTTAATCCCATTAATTTCCCTTTTTATCCCCCAAAAGTTGATTTCCCCATGCCTTTGCTCAGGTTTTTGGTTTGTATCATATTGCGTGCATGACATTTCACAAATCTTTAATGAACGTTGAAGAATTGATACTATTTTCTAAATATTGTATGTTTATAATTATCAATAATATCAAAATTCACATTTTTCATGATTTAACTGAAAAAAAACCCTCTATATTTGTGCATCCACACAAAAACATATACATGTAACTATCAATATAGCTTGGATGCTGGTGTGAAGAAATAAGATTCTTAAGGGGAAAATAGACAATGTATATTATCAACATAAAGAAACAATTAGTGGATAATGACGTCACAGACTTGAGTTGCCAATTTGTCTTGTGATTTTCAAAGTTTTTCATGTCATAAAAAATGCATAACTTTCTTATTAGTTATCAGATTTTGCTCATACTTTTATTGATTGGTTTGTCTGATTTTCTACTTCTATTGAAAGTAAGTTTGTTTTGGAGTGGACTTGCCCTTTAACTTGTTTGTTTATTTCTCAGTTTTTTTTTAATTTTTAAAGATGACATTTGTATATTTATATGCAACAAGCACTCATGACTAATATGGAGAGCCTTACCACTTCCTTCTTTTGACAGTTTCATTTCAGTTTTTATTTTTATTCCCAATAAAAACATAAAAGGTATATAAAATATATAAACAACAAACCATCATCAATAAAGAAAAAAAAATTGAGAATGAGAGGTCAAAAAACAAAAAAAACAATTAGCCTTATAGTATGTTGACCCTGAATTAACAATACAGACATACAACTAAAACAAAACTAGATGGAACTTCGACTGCGCGCAGTCGAAATGATGCCTCCGTCATAGAGCAATTTTACAAACCAAAACAGAAGAAATTTTTCAAATTCAAGTTCAATTGTAATCCATTAACAGGTTCTCAGAATATCGTGATTACAAGCAATTTCTCATATACATATATGACCCTTTGATCTTTGACCACATGACCCTAACATCTACTCAGTTCATTGGCTCTGCAAGATGTCCCGAGTTAAATAGTAACCCATCTGTCAGTTCTAATGAGAATGCGTTCACAAGCTATTTTTGCATACATAATGAGCCCATGACCTTTGACCTTTGACCTCATGACCCAAGAATCTACTCAGCTCATTGGCTCTGCAAGATACATACATGATCTAAGTTTGGGAGGAATCCATCAATCTGTATTAATGATAATGCGATCACAAGCTATTTTTGCATGCATAATGAGCCGCATGACCTTCGACTTTGACCTCATGACCCTAAAATTTAATCAGTTCATCGGCTCTGCAAGTAACATACATGACCTAAGTTTGGCAGGAATCCATCAATCGGCTCTTGAGATAACGCCATCACGAGCTGTTTTTGCATACATAATGAGCCCTTTGACCTTGTGACCCCAAAATCTAATCAGTTCATCGGCTCTGCAAGATACATACATGACCAAAGTTTGGCAGGCAACCATCAATCGGTTCTTGAGATAACGCGATCACGAGCTGTTTCAGCATACATAATGAGCCCTGTGACCTTTGACCTCGTGACCCCAAAATCTAATCAGTTCATCAGCTCTGCAAGATACATACATGACCAAAGTTTGGCAGGAATCCATCAATCGGTTCTTGAGATAACGCGATCATGAGCTGTTTTTGCATACATAATGAGCCCTGTGACCTCGTGACCCCAAAATCTAATCAGTTCATCGGCTCTGCAAGATACATACATGACCAAAGCTTGGCTGGAAACCATCAATCGGTTCTTCAGATAACGCGATCACGAGAACGGGACGTACGGACGGACGGACAACCCGAAAACATAATGCCTCCGGCTACTTCGTAACGGAGGCATAAAAACAAAAATTAAGAAAACAAACATGCAATATATCTATGCCCAGAATAGTATTAAATAATAATTCTTCTTTCCTACTTCTCATTAGAGAAATGTTGAACCTAAAAATATAATGAATAAAATGAACTTACCGATGCCGTTGCTTCATCCTGTAGATGTGCTCTTGATCCACAAACTATAGCTTTATCTCCCTGAAAAAAACCCAATACAAACAAATATTAATTTATAAAGATTGATCCATATCTAGCTCATCCACATAACTACACAATGAGAGGTGGCCCATCCCTGCCCTCTAACTGTTCTGTGATACTAATAGTGAAAGATTTTAGATTCTATTGTTTAAAAAAACTGAACAAAAGGGGTCACATTCCTTGTTTAAACTTTAAAGACCTTTATAACGTAGCTGGTTTTTGACAATTATCTTTTAAAATATAGTTCATAATTACCTTTTTTCTCTTTATTTTCCCTTTCTTCCAATATGTTAAGAACAACCTTCTGTGTTTTCTGTGATTCATAGGAGTTTTAGTTTGACTATATGGTTTATATACTATTGAGGGCAGCATACCATTTTGGATAATAATCCTCAATCAAGTGAGTTTGCAGAGATGTACATTATGATATATGACCTATTAGCAATTATATTTTTCATATGGCTTACAGGGAAATATTTATGATAAATATTGCACACCATAATACAGAATAACTAAATACATATTAGAGACATAGAAGTTTGAAGAAAAAAACCCCATAGGAATGAAGAAAAAAGAACAGAATTACACTGATCACTGTTATCGGCAAAGAAGAAGAGGAAGAAAAGGTTGTTTGAAAGACAGATGCAGGAGAAATAAACAGGAATGAGAAGGAGAAACAAAGATTAAGGAAGAACAAAAGTATAAAACTATAGAAGCCCATTTTGCTCACCTTTTTTCTAAGCTCCACCATACTCTTTTCTAACTGAGCAAGGTCTGCAAATTTTGTAGCACCATCTGCATCGGCAAACAAGAGGTCACGACCCCTGGCACTGAGCATGCCCAGTCGTACTGCTCCTCCTTTCCCTCGATTCTTTTCAAATGTTAGAACTCTGATCATGTTTGTGCCAAACTTCTTGGAATATTCTAAAGCAACCTTGGAAATATGGAGAAATCATACATAGTAATTTATTAATTTAATTGTCTAGCCTAAATTGCAAAAAGATGCTAAAGATGATCGATCTTTTTTTAAACTGCTACTAAAAAGATTTATCTCATTTGTAAAAACTTAACTTGCGTGTATTGCTTCTTTGAACTTTCTTTGATAAGAGTTTTTGTTTGTTTATTTAATTCTTGATATTTATACAAGGTAGCATATTTTCACAAATAGCAGTGGTCTTACATTAGGCCATTTATAACTGGTATCAAGTAGATAACAGAGAGAAAATATTGAATATTATATACCTCACTTAAGTAATCCAGCAATCTGAAGTTCTAAAATCCCAATAACCATGGTTATCGGGAAAATAGGTCAGTCTCCATGGTTACCCCATAGGTTTACATGTTAAAAAATGGTCTGAGCGATTGAGGATACCGTACGTGTGCGAAAAATTGGTCGGTAATTTCAATACAATTGAATCTCGATCGATCTTACCGACAATTTTATCTTGCATTGTTGACATGAAGACGAAAATAAACTTCCAAAAACAAAAAAACAACATCTGCCGATAGATCTTGATCTGAGTTCGTGCCAATATGCATTGCAAAAGTAAAAGAAGGGTCCGTTTAATGGAGCTTTTGCGAAGCATCCATCACGCGAATCCGTTTTCAATTCATTTTAATGTATATATTGGAGAAAACTGCCAAACATGTTAACAGTGCGCGATGGCCGAGTGGTCTACGGCGTTGTTTGTAGATACATCACATCATGTACGCAAGAGTTCGAATCCCATCTTCGACCAAAAAAAAAAAAAAATTATTTTTTATTTTTTAGTCTATTTTTTTTTGGCATATAAAAGTATTAATGACTGCTTTAATATTCGAGAAATAGTTGTTTTTATATGCTCTCGGGAAGGTTACAATTGGGCTATTCCCCTCGGCACGCCTCGGGAAATAGCACAATTCTAACCTTCCCTTGAGCGTATAAAAACAACTATTTCTCTCAAAGCAGTCATTAATACTATACTATTATCCTAGACATATAAATAGGAGATTTCATTACATTTCTGTTCTGTGTGACATTACTGACCTAAATGAGGAAGTACCAAGAAGATATTTCTCATTTCCTGGGTAATCTCATGAGCATATAATTGCATACTATGTAATTATGTGACCTTTGACCCTTACCTCTGTTGTACCATCTTTACTTCCATCATCTACTACAATGATCTCAAAAGTCTTGGATTTATCTTGCTTCTGCAACGAGAAAGGTAAGAATGACATTGTTTAATTTCAGGAAAGTAGACTAATGATTACAATCTTACAGTTAGATTCTGTTACAATTCTATCTTATATGTATTTCAATGTTGTATGTTCATTGCTCTCCCTAAGCAATACATTTTATCATAGTGGTTAAATATAGCCTTCTAAAAAGGTGTGTCAACCTACTTTAGAAGGAAAAATACTGAATGTCAAGGGTGGGTCTAATTCTATTTACTTGATAGTGATTACTTTCAAATAAAGGTGCTGCTCTGCTCACCACAGATACTTTCTAAACAAACAAAACAACCCTTTGCTCGATCAGGTGTTCTGACGTGACCAGTAGAATTTCTCAGTGTGTGTGTGTAATCTCTACCAGCAAAATCCCAAAGAATTTTCAAAACAATGTCCTATATGGATTCTTTAATATTCTTGTACTAAAAAACATGAGAATCTATGGGATTGTTTCAAAATCATATATTTACAGTTGAGATATAGCCTGGGGGGTTGTTAACAAAATATGCTACCTTTTTAATAGGTGAATGGTTCAAATCCTGCCCTTCCCCTGTATTCCTCTCATTTAAATAACATGTTTTCAATCTTACTATTCACATTTTATTATTGCAGTTACAGTAAAAGTTTTTTCACAAATACAAAAGATACCTAGACACCCCTACTCAAAATTTGTGTTGGCAAAATAGAGTTTCAAGCCTTGTTTGCAAAATCTGACAAACATTATACACCCCTGTCAACAAATTTGGCATGAGAAACTCTCTTATGTTTGTTAAAAAACTGTTGGCTCACTTGCTATGGCAAATGCTAAACCTCCCATTGAAAATGTTATCCATACTGATGCTCCTTCTTAAAGGTGAGGAAATATGATAAGCCTGCTTTATGAGATATCTTACCAGCCGTGGAATCAAGAACTCTAAAGCTTCATCCATCATTTTGGGTACTGCAGGAAAATGGGAAGCAAATCAAGTGTGATAAATATTAACAATTGTCTTGGATTACCACATATAACATCTGATTTCCTGTTGAAGCAAAAGAGGCATTTTTGAAACTATAATAAATAACTTTTAAATTGGATAGTAAAAAGTATTCTGAGGTAGAGGATAACATTAGGCAGACGGAGGTCTCAATTAATGAGAAGAAAAAGAAGAAAACATATTATCAATGCTCTACTTATTTATTCAATGAATTTGTAATGTTGTACCAAAATTGTGGCAGTTTAATGTTAAACAAATTTTGTATCCATTCCATCCTCATCATAACCTTGTCTCACTTCAAATGGACATACTCACATCGTTTTTCTTCAAAGTATGAAGGTACAATAACGGAGAGTGCCACAGTTGGTGGGTCATAGAGACTAGGGAATGGTAACCTTTGACCTTTATTCTGAGGGTCGATAAATGTCTTCTCGCTCTCAAAGCGCTTCATGTTGACCTCTGGAGTAGTAATATACACAATTACAATTCCCTGTAAGAAGAAAAAGGGGAGACACTGAGTGAGAGAAACAAATGAGAAATAATGTCATGTTGAAATACAGACCGGCCATGGGCAGTTTCTCAAAACCATTGAAATCCTATGTGTTATGGAGTAAAAAATAATTTCTGTGGGATGTCTGTGAACTTATGAAAGTTTCAAGAAACCCTGAATCTATCAAATTGAAAAATAACAAGTCCGATCACAGTTTTCTATTTATCACGTAGACCCCACAGTTAAAAAATTATTTCAGTCTCTTTCATATCAATTATCATGTTCATGTCTTTGTGGAAGATGATACAAATCATAATTAATTTCAAAAACCTTATCTACTTGTTTAAGTGGTGCAGCTGCAGGCCAAGTTTTGCCAATTCCCCTTAATTGATTTTTAAGCTGGAAAAATCTGATGCAATACTTGCCGTGATTGCATGAAATCAAAATCAAAATCAAATCATCAGTCTGCCAATCTCATTCAAACTGTAATGTAATAAACTGACCTAGATCTAAGCTCAATCAATCACTGACAATCAAAGAAAATACGTATCAGTTACACTTTATTTATTCATCCAAAGTTAAAATCATAGAAATCGACACATGGCCATGGCTTATATCAAAGCCCGAGATATGCAGCATGCCTCATCCTCAGCGCCTGGCCTGGGCGCATCCGACCGGGCTCGCGGACTGGCCCGTCGATTTGCCGAGCCCATATAGACCCCTACGCAGACTCCAGTTCGCGTCTCGGTTACCGACTTTTTGTCCTTTAAATTTTCTCGACGAAGCGCAGGAGAATTTATAATATATATTAAAAAAGTGATAGTTTCATTTTACCAGATTCACTTACCACAATTATGAGGATTACAGCAAGCAAAGCAAGCTCACAAAACACAGTGAAAAGATCGAATTCCATTTCCGAAATTAGCAACTTTACACGTAGCAGATTTCATCAGCTGACGACTAACCCGGAAGTAGTGAAGCTTTGGGAAATAGGCCTACACTATCTGTCTTCCGATCCGATTGGCTACATATAATACGAACGCCCAATCAGATTTCATTTTACATAATTAGTGGAATTCCCAATCATGGCAGCTGAGTTCAAGTAAGCACGTGTGTTTGTTTACGTTTTGTCAAGTCAGTAATTTTCACTGAAATTATCACATTTCATAAATTGATATAACATCATGTTGTCTTTGTTTTTCTTGCAGGACCGCACAGCCCGTGGAATACTACAAACAGTTCTTGGTTAGTATGAACTTTGGATTTAAATGACTTACGCAGGATTCAGTATGTGGGATTGAACAAATAAACATTTGTCCATTTTAGAATCTTATCTTAGATCTACTATGGATTAGGCTTTATGATATATAGTTGTCTCAGAAATGAAAGGGGAATTATGACATTATAGAATAATTTTGAAAGTACTATAATTGGGTAATCAGATCAGGTTGAGATATTTATTAATATTTGTTGTTTTTGGCTTTAAAAGTTTAAGTTGTTTTCGTCTGTTAATCAGAACCATTATAAAGAAGTAGCGACCGGAAGACCAACAGGACTACCTTTTCTTCCGTATACTGTTGATGTTGATGTTGATGTAATACAAAAATGATCAAGTTTGACATGGGTCAACCTAGACCGAAGTTCTGTCTCTTTCGTTCGTTAGCCGCGCCTCTGCCGCCCAAATCAAAGGCTAACGAACAAAAGAGACAGAAATTTTCGATCTAGACCTAAGTCTAGTCTAGTCTATGTCTAGACCCAGTTATAAAACGTTTAATCTGCCTTTTCTCAGTATTGCTGTGTCTTTCAATCAAATATTTTAATTTCAAAGTCGATTTCTTAATTTCAAACAATTAATTATCCTGGTGTTTATTTCCCTTTTTATTATAGATCTATTTGTATCTTTTCATTTTAGTTTTGGAGCCGATCCTACCCAAATAAGTGGCTAACCAACGAAAGAGACAGAAATGTTCAGTCTAAGTCTAGTCTATCTAGTTATAAAAAGTTTAATCTACCTTTTCTCAGTATTGTTGTCTTACTCTTAGTTCTTACATTCAAATAGTTTAAACTATCCTGGTGTTTATTTTCCCTTTTTATTATTAGAAGGAAGAGGTTAGACCAGATGGAAGAGAGTTGGGAGAAATAAGATCAACAATTCTCAATGTTGGTAAGTCTGCTCACTGCATGGAGCTGCATCTTTTCTCCTGAAAGTTTGTGAGCAGAATAAAAGTGATAAGTGATATGGATTATGGAGTGTACAAGATGTGAGACCAATTTATTGTATAGGAAAACAATTGGTTCATAGAGTCTATTTCCATTGTTTGTTCAAAGTAAAAACTAAAACTACAAAAGGTACTATTGTTCAGACTGTACCACTTAATTGCTTGCATAGTTTTGCTGTCTACTTTTAAAAAGTTTTTGAAGAGTTAGAATTCAATCTTTGCTCTAAGAATGCCCAATGCTGTTCTGAATTTTCACATCTGATCATTATTCACAAAATACCAAATTTTCTTGTAGAAATAAATATGTTATATTCCTTTTATGTCCGTCTGTTAGGATCCATCAGTACTGCACATGGCTCAGCCCTTGTGAAGCTTGGTAACACAACAGTGGTGTGTGGCATCAAGGGGGTAAGTAGGTGTATTTTAATTAAATGTAGCAATAATTGTAACTTTATCAGATGTAGCTCATTATCTTATGAAGATATAGATGAATTGTTTAGATAAGGTAACCATGTATGAAATATTAGCCTCAAGTAATTTCCAAAGTTTCTTGATCTTATGTTTGTATTAAATAATCAACTCACTTACATTGTACTATTTTAAAAAATTATTTTTTCTGCAGGAATTTGCCTCTCCAACAGTTGAAGAACCTAAGAAAGGATATCTAGGTAAGAACAGGTTTTCTTATTATTATCATATGATTAAATATTACTATAAATATCCTAGAACGCATTTCTAGGTAGAAGAGCCACATTCAAAATACTGAATTGTATGCTAAAACATTTGATGATAACTTATTAAATGATCCAATTTCATCAGAGTTGAACTTCTGAAGCAAGATTAAAGTTTTATAGTCCATACTAATACAGAAATTTGTTTCCCATTGATGTTACATACCGTCGCTGTATGTATTATTGATTTGACTTGCAAACCTGTATTGTTTTTGTATTGTCACTCTTTTCTGCAGTTCCCAATGTGGATCTCCCACCATTATGTTCAGCTCAATTTAAGCCTGGTCCTCCAAGCATCCAAGCACAGGTCACATCTCAACTGGTAGCTGATACTCTACTCAGGTATCAAATTAGTTATGGCTTCTCTCTCCTAATAAACCAGACTTAGATGACATTTATAGTCATAAATCATTTTGTATTAATCCAGGTTTAACATCAATTGTGCTTGATTTATAGTCATAAATCTTTTTATTTCAATTCAGGTTTCACATAAAGTGTGTGTGATGGAAATCACTGTGGTAGGAAAACCTTAAAATCCTTTTATCAGAACTTATATATGTGTGATCATAACTGAATGAATTTAAGTTGTTCATTCTTCAATGTTGTGAAATATTGTTTTCCTCATCGTTTTTTTCTTCTTCCCTCCTCCCTAATCAGTTCCAACCTCCTGAACTATGAAGACCTTTGCATCAAAGAAGGAAGTGTGAGTCGTCCGATTCCATTCAGTTCATATATCAGTTTTTGTATCTTGCTTATATGCAGGACAAGTCATCGATATGATAATGTACCATACAAAGTCTTATGGAATAATTAACATCATAATTTGTACTGTAGTAAAAAGACTATTTTCCTTATTATGATCCAAGTTGAGTTTAGGTATACTAAATTCTTTAATGTAGTCAGTAGTTTATGCCCTTCAATTCATTTCTACAGCAAAAAATAAAAATAAAAATTAAACAAAAACCTTTCAAGCTCTGTTGTCATTATGTATCAGCTTAATATACAGAGGCTTTGTTTGCAAATGATTTTATTCTACACTTTCCTCCAAAACTCCAAATCTACTTATACAGATCTTAAACCCATTAAATTCTAGATAATGAAGACTGTCACTGATGATGTTATGTTTGTATTTTTTAACAGATGGTATGGGTTCTCTACTGTGACATGATATGTCTGGACTATGATGGTAACATCATTGATGCTTGTCTGATTGCTCTTCTAGCAGCTCTTAGAAATGGTAAGTCTTGTCTTTGATTCATCCAGTCAGCTTGTAAGACTCATTGATAGTTCCAGGGTTCGATACCAGATCAGAATGCTAGTGCCCTTGATCAGATAGGACTCCCAGCTGTATATGAGGGACCTGGGTGCTTACCGATCAGTCTGTACCTGCTTTTATTCTTTAAAATTTGAGAAACAATTTTATAAATGAAGTGAAAATCTTAAGTATCCATGTATGTTTCTTACCATCACTTACGGAAAAGATATTGTGTGTCCCTCATTTTGACAAAACTAAATTTATAATATTAGCATGTCTCAATATGCACTCTTACATCAGTATTAAAGTATTAACATGTGTTAGCTCTAACATCTTGGGGATTACACTTCAAACATAGGGGCTGAAACCTGATGATATATTTCTCTCTTTATCTCTCCTTTACAGTGAGATTACCAGTAGTTACCATCGATGAAGATACAGGTCTAGCAGAGCTTTCATCCACAGAAGACAGATCGTTGAACATCGTCAACCAGTTTGCTGCCACCACATTCTCTGTCTTTGATGAGTAAGTTGAAGAAGGTCAAAGGTCATTTATCTCATCTTGGTGATGGTGATGGCGAAGATCATGGTGTATTTTAGTGTTATTTATTGGTCATGGTTTGGAAGTGGTGATGGTGTGTATGTCTACTTAGCTTACAGTCTCAAGTTTCATGCCCCTTATTTTACCATTCTCTGGAATAATTGATTAATATAAAATCAGATGTGTACTTCAACATTAAAAGCAGGGATTTTGACATTGTCCGTACTTGTTGCTGTCTCCAGGCCAGGCTGTACAGGGGGTCAATTTTGGGTGATACATTCCAGAACTTTGTAGTCCAGAGCTCAAATGCATCCCTCTAATAGGATATTATGATCACTGTGAATGAACGCCTTTGATCTCTTTTTATCTTTCAGTTCCATCCTTCTGGTAGACCCTACAGTAGAAGAAGAGGACCTAGCTACTGGACTCATGACAGTCATTGTCACTCAGGATGGGAGGCTATGTAACATACATAAACCAGGTCAGTTCTCTGTTTTTAAGAAAGAACCTTTTAGAAGCATGAAAAACAATGTGTAATAACACCTCACAGAAACAGATTTCTAGATTTCTTTTGTGTTAAATATTGTCGATTGGTGTTATCTGAACAAAGACACAGGAGCACATTGTTGTCAAACTTGAAATTATTTTTTAAATTCAATATCTGGGTACTGTGATATAATACATAACTATATTATCTCCAGTCTATCAAAAATATTGTTACAGTTATGACTACAAGCTAATGTTGAATATAATACTGGCAAATTTTCAGATATCTGTGACAGAGCTCAGTATAAAATGTTAGAGCAAGATACATGTAGTGTCATATTGTCCTATGTGGAGAACAAAATTGATGACTCAATGATGCACAGTTTAATGAAAATTTTTTTTTTTTTTTTTTTTTCAGGTGGGACACCTCTATCTACAGACCAGATCCAGGATTGTATCGGTCGAGCTCAGACTAGAGCTAAGGAGATATGTTCACTGATCGATGATACACTAGATAGCATTGAGAGATGACCTTTACATCAGACGTGATAAATGCGGAATTGATCCTACAAATGTTACATACCGGTAGACATTGTCAAACTTGCAATGTACAGAGACTGAACCCTGTTTCATAAAACTTGATATCAATAACAAGTTACAAGCTACTGTTATAAGCTACTGAAATCATGGCACCTGATTAGCTAAGAGCAAATTTGTCATAGAAATTTAGCATTTGCTATAGATAACAAGTTTTATGAAACGGGCCCCTGGTCCACTTGGCAGATTTGTCCATATTTTGCAGTGTTGAAACTATAGGCCTATTGATGCTGGCTCAAATACTCACCTATGCTAAGTCTGTGTACTGGTAATAGTTTAAATCACTAATGAGGTTCATCTGATTGGTTATGTAACCTGAAAATCAGTTCTTCCTTCATAATTAGTGGAAAAAATTACCTGTTTCGTTGAGCTTCTCTTGCTATACTGCAAGCTTCCCAAAACAGGTAATTTTTCCACTGATTCTGAAGGAAGAACTAATTTCCATGTGTAATGATTTGTCTTCAAACTTTTCATTGTTTTAACAATTATTTGTATACTTTCAAACTGCAGTGTCTGTTTGATGTACTGCTGTCTTTACTCTACAGTTAACAGACTTTACATTTAATTTGAGATGTACATGCTTGAAATAACAACATTTTTACTGTCAAACATTACTTTTTAAAATTAGAGAAAATTTACACGATACAAGATTGGTACAAAGTATTTAGATAACAAGATAAATAAGTAAAGCTCATGAAAGATAATATTATAGAGAATCTATGCCCTTTTTTGTGCCTTTGCCAAATGGATATAGAAAATAAGGTACACCTTTAAGATATTACACTGAATGATTATAATTTTGCTTGAAATGTCTGAAACCTCCCCCGATTTGCACAATGCAATCAAATAAAGATAATAAGAAGAGGGAAAAATTGAGTTAGATTAAATTAGAAACATTCCACATGGCAAAATATTTATTTCATCTTTCCCAGTCATTTGTCTGTGTAAAATAAACCTTTAGCTTTACTTTGTAAAGAATTCTAAACTTGTATTTTGCAAAGATTAATAAAGAATGTATTTCTTTTGAAATGAAAGATTTGTGATGAGTAATTTTTTCTCCATTTTTGTCAAATTTTAGAATTAATGTAAAACCAGGATAAACACTTTTGCAAATTTTGTAAGTGATCCTGATTCTCGAAATTTGTATGCAGCAAATATGTGATTTACAAAATATGTCAATCCACTGCAGTTGCTTTCACTGACAATTTGCAAAAGATTTCAAAAATAACAAAATATTACAAAGTTGCACATTTGTAATAATCTTTACACTTAAATCTAAAGTTTGAAACACTGACAAAAATAAAATCACAATGAAGCATGGTTCAGTGGAACTCTATGAAGAAGACCATACTTTTTATATCAATCTTTTAATACATGTATGTCGAGGCAATATTGCCAATCTTAATCTTTGTATTTAGCTGGTTTTTCCCTACAGTGTTTCAATATAGGGTAGTTTCTTTGGGACCAAAGGATTTTTACAAATAAAATTCCACTTTATTTGATTTTTCCTTTCTTTCTTTTTCTCTCTCCTCAATCTCCGGTCTCTCTTTTATTTTTCTTCCTTACTTGATCATGTTTCTTTATCTTCCTCTTCTTTCTTCTACTCTCTATCCCTACTCTATCTCTCACCCTCTCTTTGTCTAGTTGTCTCTCTCTCTCTCTCTCCCTCTTTCTCTATCTCTTTTCTCTCAATTTCTTACTCCTTATCTTTGTCTTTTCTCTTCAACCAGTATTTACAACTTCTCTATCTCACTCATAAAAACTTTTGCACTTTGTGTTTTTGTTTAAAAATCAGCAGATTTTATTTCAGTACTCAATAAAACTACTGCTTGGTAAACTATGAAGTCTCTACAAAACTACCTACATGTACAAACAGATACTATATATATGCAGTTGCTCAGTCACATTATCAACAAGTTCATTTAGAAGTTACTAACTATAATAGTTTATACAGCACAATAGAAAATACATAAATCACTAAAACTTGCAATAACCTGGAGTGTTTTTTTTCTTTCTTTCTGATAATCTATCCACTTTAGATAACTATCCTGAAAATGAACGGACTGCCTAAAACATACAGTTCTATTTGCTTCAGCATGCTTAACTCTTTGTATGCCACACAAATTATCTCCATGTCATATTGTACTTATTACAGGATAAATATACCAAAGGCTTCATCCAGTACAAGATTAATATCTACCTGTGTTAAAGGTAGTACAAAGTTTTGGTATGGGGTCATCAATTTGGTTCAAATGAACATACTGGAAGCATATGTGATCCTACAATATTCAGTGATCGTTGTCGCGGTTGGAATCAAGTCTAAAATGATGAAATTGTAAATAATAAACTCTTTACGTTGTTTAGCTCCCTCTCAAGGTCAAGATATTAATTAAACTAAAAAAAAAACCATGTTTCTTGACCAAATTTGACCAATCGGCTATTCCCGTTTGGAAATTATATATCACAACTAACTACACATTCTGAGATTTTCATGGTCGCAGCTACCATTGTATGGCCGTAGACGCTATTTGAAATTAATCAGAATTTACCGGGAGCACTGGTAAATTGTTATATTCAATTTTTCTCGAAAGCAGAAGTGTTTTAGGGGCTAAATTTTCTAGAGCTTAAATACATCCACAGGGGCATCCAAATATTTCAAAATTGTAAAGAATCACTATCCAGCCAATTTTCAAAATTTCCCAAATCTTTGTATTACCTTTAAGATGGTGGTCATGGAGCTTATAAAGATAAGAAATGGGTAATTTCGAAAGCAATTCTTCTTTGGGGCCTGTTGTTTTGTGCAAAAATGCATGAGTGGCTAATGAGCAAGCATGCAGAAAGACAAGGAAAGCAATTGAAGTGTTACATGATTTTGATTCCCCTTTCCAAAAAAATGATGCTATATCATTCATACAGGAGATAGCTGAGACTATCTTCTCTATGGAAGTTTAAAACGAGACTATTGGAATGTAGAGCAATTTGATTTCACATAGATAATAACATGGATTCTGGAAACAAATTAAGACACATAAGAATGAATATCTTGGTAGCTGTCATACCTCAGAAAGTATTTTAGAAATAGGCATTGAATAAATAAATTGTCATTCAACGTGTCCATAGGATAAAAGTCCATTGGAAAATATGTAATATTTTTACTAGCCTATATCAACAACAATATACCTCAACATAATTTATTTTATTACCCAACTTGTGAACATTTTTGTATTTTGTGGAGGGTCATCTACCTATAAGTATCTCTAACTCTTTGATGATCCAACCACTTTTTAATTTCCTTCATGTATTTTTTTTCACTTTATTGTCTTATACATATTTGTTTTATTATTGACTTTACATGTTTTTTTATGAAAGTAGTGAATAATTTAAATTAATTCAATTCAATTCAAAAGATATACAAAGCACTGTGGTTCAAAGACTGACCATCAGCTGTTATCATCATCATATATTTTATCTTCACTTCCTTCAAATGTAGAAACTCAATCAAATTTCTTGAAATCCTGATCATCACATATATTCACACAATCGATCCTTCCTGAAGTTTTGCCTGGTACTAACTGAAAATACATTTTTCTTTATATTAAAATATTTGAAGAATCATAATCGTCATGGATAAATATTTAAATTCAAATGACTGAATCTACTCCTGACATAAATATAAGAATTATAAAGTCTCAATGATAAAGGACTTATGTAGGGGGTCTTGTATATTTCTAAAACAAGTACACAGACCTTTATCCTGTCAATTCGACAGTTTACAAATGCATTTCTTTAAAAAGATTTTAAATAGTTATAAAGGGGCTTTACTAAGATTACTATATTTAATATCTTTACATTTTTCATTACTTCCAAAAACTGTTATATATAAAACATACAAGCACAAACAATGAATAAAAATTACAAATTCATCAATTGCATAATTTACAATTGATACTATATAAACTGCCAACATAGATATATTTCTTAGTTTAGGAAATATGTACAAGGTTTAAAAAGAAATATATTCAATATACTTTTTCAATAAAAAAAAGAAGAAAACAATAGTAAACTAAAATATACAATAAAATTGTTACTATAAAAAAAACTTAACATCAGTTCATAATTTCTCAAGGTGGTAGCACACTTAGCATGCATATCCTATCACAATGGTCAACTTAGGTAATTATTTACATGATGCACAAGTTACAAAGGTACCCAACATAAATAGAAGACGGATGTATGAAAATGATATCAGATTAGAAAACGTCCTCCACCATGCTGTATCAAGCACACATTAACTGTTCTTTTGTGCATACACAGGTATATTAATGCAGACCAATGATAAATATACAAAGTCTATGGTGCACACTACAAAAATATGCAGACAAAATCAAAAACTATTCAAGATTAATTTGGAAACAGATCAATGACAAGTCCAACTTCCAGACTGGTAACTCCAGGCTATCTTGTATTGATAAATGTTTCTAGTGTGCGTATAGTATTTAACCCTTGCCATAACATGAACACTATATCCTGCCAAATATTTGCAACACTGCACCAAGAATGCTATTTGTCAGCCTGAAATCGAAACAGCTATATATTCGTTTTAAAAACTCATGACCCATTCAACAATGAAACAAAGAATCATTCTCATCACATGAGCTTTGATTTTCATTGTGAAGTGGCACAGAAGGGTGTTCATATTGTTTGAAATAAAATGCTTTGGGTTTCACTGAGGAGGTGTAGGTGTTGCTCGTTGCTTTTTACCTTTTCCTTTCAACAACTGCTGTTGCTGTTGTTGTTGTTGCTGCTGCTGCTGCTGCTGTTGTTGTTGTTGTTGCAACTGCTGTTGAAGCTGTTGTTGTTGTCTGAGTAGTTGTTGCTTCTGGTAGGCAGCCTGGGCTTGTTGCTGCTGTTTCTGCAATGCGTTTAGTTGTTGGAGAGTAGCCTAGACAATACAACATAAACGTTTCAATTTATATTCATTCTGTAAAATAAGTGTTTATATGTCACATGAACTGTGTGTAGTGATAATGAAGTTTACTAGATTTAACTTTGAAAAGATGTAGTTCCTGTTGCATACCATTTATGATCAACTGCAATTCTTTAGATAATAATAATAATAATAATAGTAGGTTCTTGTACAGCGCTCATGTCAGTCAGATTTAACCCTCCTGGCGCTCCCGATTAGATGATATGTTTAACTATCTTATTTGAAAAATCAATCTAATGATCAACATTATTAAACATTATTATCTAATATTTCATTATCTGAATCAACAGTCCAACTAAACTTAGAAAGGACGTTGATTTCCAATGAGGAAATTACGTTCAATTGCCGATTTTTCTTATTGTTACTTTCCGTAAGCAGAGCAATTCCAAGAAACTTTTGCCCTAAAAGGATAGATAGCCGTTTCTTCTTATTTCTTGAATCAGGCCTTCATATGATAAATATCTTGTCTGATTGCCTTCAAGTGTGTGCCATCTTGTTAAAGTTCTTTATACGAGCACAGTTATCAGGACAGAATATAATTTTGAAGTCTATCTCACCTGGCCCTGGGAGGTAGTAAGCTGTTGCTGCTGTTGCTGCTGTTGTTGTTGTTGTTGCTGCTGCTGTTGTTGTTGCTGCTGTTGTTGTTGATTTTGTGCTGCCATTTGTTGTAACTGTTGCTGCAACTGTTGTAGAGTTGCTGGATTAATTTGGCGTTGCTGAAGGGCGGTGTTATAAAGTAATTGTTGCTGGCCCTGTAATATATATAATAAAGATGTTACCAGACGCAAAAGTATTTGAGTATGAATAAATACATTTTCATCACCAAATCTTGCATCAAAAGTTGGTATTTTTAATTTCCAATAAAAACAATACTCAGACAAAGGTATGTCTGGAAGCCGGCAGAGCATTATACCGTGTAATTGACTAAATCTCTGTAGTTTGAATCTATTTATCTCTTTAATTCCTGAAGAACCCCATTCTCCAAACCAGATCGGATGACCTAAAAGAATATTGGTATCCAAGAAATAGTGTGTAGGATTCAGTCAATTTTACAATGGCAGGCAAAATTACAAGAATGTTTGTCTTTCTTATTTAATTTGGGTAATAGCTGCATGAAGGTGAATTAAATAACAATTGCATGGTTATTGTTCCCCTGTGACAACTACTAACCTGAAGGAGAGATAGCTGAGCTTGGTTAGTCCCTGCCCCTCCTGCTCCTACTGCTCCTCCGGCCGTCTGAGCAGCAGCAGCAGCTCTTAGGGTTGTATTCTTCAGATTCATGGTCATCAGCTGGGCTAGCTTGGCTTGGGTCAGCTGGTTATTCCCTTGACCGATGCTTACTTGACCCTGTGCATTGGCTATGACAGCTTGACCACCGGTACCTAGTAGCCCTTGAGCACCACCTGTTTCATATGGAGTGAATGGAGTGTTCACTGTCATTGGAAATATCATACTACATTGCATGACTAATTTCTTTATATTCCACATACTAAGAATCTTGCTCTACGATTGGTAAAAAGTAAAACACGTGATGAAAGATAGTTTGCCCATCATTGATGGGAGAAGAAAAGTTGGTCGCACTGTGTAGATAGTAGTACTATCTACACAGTGCAACGCACTTTCACTGGAGATAGAAGTACTATTTACACAGTGCAACACACTTTAATTGTATGAGTTGAGTATTGCTCTCCTCTTTAAGCGATTTTAGTGTTAGTACGCAAACTTTGGTTACACACCACCATACTGCATGCATACACTGTACGTTTCGTACACAGTTTGCTAGCTGTTAATTAATTGTTGCTCTAAAATGACGGTAGAGAAGTGAAGTGTTTCCGATGTGGAATATAAAGCAAATATTCACCTTTGGTTTCAGGCGATGGAAAACTATCACTTCCTCGTCGATCTGAATGTATACGCTATCATTCCTCAGCTTCGCTTCGGAAAGCTGGCTACATCCAGATCACCTCGGAAGTGATTGTGCAATCACCTTCACCAACGGTAATTATTTGCTTATTATATAGCACAGCTACTATATGAAGATACTCTACTGCACCTAATACAAAGTTTCATATCATTACCCCAACTGTAGCTGACCTGCCATAATAAGGCACTAGCATTCAAGGAATTCTTCCTACCAGGTACCCATTTAATTCACCTTGGTGGAGAGTGGCAAGTGTAGATTAATGTCTTGTCAAAGGACATTAGTCCCGCGGCGGGACTCGAACCATGTGATCCAGTCCGATGATGTATCAACAAGACCACGATACCTCTACAATGAGTATTTTAATTGATTATTGATTTCCCCACCAATGAACTACACACATTTCATTCAGATACTAATGGAGACTGCAACGATGTACCTGTATTTTAATGAATATTAAGAGGTCTCACATCAAATCCAAAATAAATTGTCATTCACTATATGGAATTTCGGAGAGGCAAACAAAATTTAAAGGGGAAAAAAGCGTAAATTATTAAGAGTTAAATTATACCAAATGAAGCAATCTTACTGATGATATTGATAGGTCCTGTCAAGACATTAGCAGGAGCTTGAATGACACCTGATTGTGATGTGGTTGCTGGGGAAACCCCTGATGATACCACAGTGATGACATCATTGTTGGAGCTAGCTGATGAGGTGGATATGTGAATTATTCCTCCAGCCTGATGAGGTGAGAAACCTGAAAGGGTCGTCATGACACCGATGGGCGTGTTGATGATGTTGTTCCCTGTCTGAGGGATTCCTCCTGGGATGGAAATAAAGATGATTAGCTGAGATAAAGTTTTTAAGAAAGGTTTATTACAACAAATATTCATATGCTGTGCATGATGCCACAATAATACATAGGTCTGTATTTTTTGTAGTTGGAATTCCCCAAGAGGAAGATATTTTTTTATTGTTAGGATCAAAAGGTGCTAGACTGAAACTCCAAATGTGTCAGTTAGTGTAAGCAAAATAAAAAAAACTTTTAAGGACTGCTGATGTCCTGGGCCATGACAAAGAATGACAGAAATAGAGTTGACGCCTTTGAAATGTGGTGCTACAGGAGGCTGTTGCAGGTTTCATGGAAAGATAAAAAGACAAATGTGTGGGTCCTGGCAAAGATTGGAACAGACTTGACCATCAGAAGCGGAATCATTGAAAGAAAACTGAAGTATTTTGGGCACATTGTTAGGAGATCTGAAGGTATTGAAAAGCAAATACTGCAAGGAGCAGTTGAAGGAAAACGGGGTAGAGGTCGTCCACCAATATCTTGGACTGATGATATCAAGAAAGTGTCTGGACAAGGAATGAACGGTGCAACACAAATGGCAGGTGAAAGAGTTGCATGGCGTGCTCTCGTGAAGGCCACAGCAGCGCTTTACAGCGCCACCTGAAGTTGATGATGATGATGGAGTAATACACTTTGACATTTCCAGGAGGAAAGACAGAAGTCTTGTATTAACTGTTTGTACAAAATGATCGATGACTTGATGGACATCTACTACAAGGATTACATCTCACTGAAGTGAGAACGAACAAGATGGGGCCATGACCAACAGTTCTATATCAACAAATTCAGGACGGATGCACTTGCATAATTATTCTTCCCAAGGACAGTTAAGGACTGGAACAGTCTTTTTCCCTTAATTGTAGCCCAACCTTCCTTAAATATTTTTAAATATGCACTTAAAAGCCATTATGGCCCCCCCCCCAAGATCTCGGCCGTGAAACGGCCGATCTCCGCGAAAATTTGCACGCATGTCAAGTGAAGTGTATAGAACAATATGATAATTTCAATTTTTTGAAAAAAATCCCTCATTTGCATATTTATGGTAATTTATGCAAATAACGTCATAAAATCACATTTTTACCCATAAATCCTATATTATTCATATTTAAGCATTCTTTTTCACTACATATATTCATTAGACCATTTGGAACAATAATACGACAAACAAAATTGGAAGAGCCAGCATATTCCTTATGTTATCTCTTGTTTTGATAATTTCTTATGTATTTCATTGTTTTTTTAACCTATTTATGTAATTGTTTTTTTTTTTTTCTTTCATTTCTTCCTACAATTCAACTATTTTGACTCCCAAAACAACCACCTAAACTTTAAACAAGACCCAATAACCAATGTTTGATCTATTTTTAGGAAAAATGACATTTCCATATGTTTTGTACACAAATCACAAAAATGAGCGATTTTCGGGCTGACATGCAAAGACAAAAGGTCACATGACCTTGTAACTATAGGTCCAATTTTTTTTTTTTTTTTTTTTTAAAGATGCGCAGGACTCTAAAGAAAAAAGTCAGCGAGCGGCGAGGCGCCATCCATATGCGTTCTCAAACAATCAGAAACTAGATGGAATTTTGACTGCGCGCAGTCGAAAATGATGCCTCCGCCATAGAGCAATTTTTAAAATTCAAGTTGATTGTAATCCATCTGTCAGTTTTAATGATAATGCACTCACAAGCTATTTATAGGCATACATAATGAGCCCCATGACCTTTGACCTGATGACCCTAAAATCTAATCAGTTCATTGGCTCTGCAAGATACATATACATGTACATGTCTTGAGAATTTCATAAGTTGACCTCTGTGACCCTTGACCTTTGACCTACGTGCTCCAAAATCTAATCAGATTGTCTTCCTATGGTGATACACACTATCATTAAGTTTGAAGTTTAAATCTCCAGTGGTTCTTGAGATATTATGATAACAATCTCAATGTATGGAATTTCATAAGTTGACCTCTGTGACCCTTGACCTTTGACCTACGTGCTCCAAAATCTAATCAGATCGTCTTCCTATGGTGATACATACTATCCTTAAGTTTGAAGTTTTTACATCTCCAGTGGTTCTTGAGATATCATGATAACAATCTCAATGTATGGAATTTCATAAGTTGACCTCTATGACCCTTGACCTTTGACCTACGTGCTCCAAAATGTAATCAGATTGTTTTCCTATAGTGATACACACTATCACTAAGTTTGAAGTTTAAATCTCAAGTGGTTCTTGAGATATCATGATAACAATCTCAATGTATGGAATTTCATAAGTTGACCTCTGTGACCCTTGACCTTTGACATACGTGCTCCAAAATCTAATCAGATCGTCTTCCTATGGTGATACATACTATCCTTAAGTTTGAAGTTTAAATCTCAAATGGTTCTTGAGATATCGCGCTAACAAACTCAATACAAGGAATTTCATAAGTTGACCTCTGTGACCTGTGACCTTTGACCTACGTACTCCAAAATCTAATCAGATCGTCTTCCTATGGTGATAAATACTATTCCCAAGTCTTAAGTTTAAATCTTAAATGGTTCTTGAGATATTGTGATAACGGTCAAACGGGACGGACGTACGGACGTACGGACGGACAACCCGAAAACATGATGCCTCCGGCACCACCTTCGGTGGCGGAGGCATAAAAATTGGCCTTATTAGGGTTAAGTTGACGACACACCTTCACATTAAACACCTTTACGGCTTCTTTTAGAGGAATCCTACCAAGTACCAAGACATAGATTCAATGTATATATATATATACGCACCTTGCTGCGAATTGACGAGTGCCATAGCGATAGTCATAGCCATCTGATGACTACTGCTAGATGTAGCTGGTCCACCACCCAGTGGAGAGGGAGTATTAGTCCTAGCCTGGACTGGTGGAGGGGTAACTGATGACTGGAGGGAAGGGGTGGTAGAGGGTGGGGGTGTAGGAGGGGGACCCATTGAACCTGTGGGGAAAAAAAGAGATCAAATGAAGATGCTATAATGCTAACAGACTGTTCATTTTGCAAGTCTTAACATACCAAAATGTAAGAATGAGATATTTAAAACAAATAGTCAAATATATTGATCTATACTACCATACCTTAGAATAATTATATATTGATATCTGAAAAGAGAGTTGTGGGAAAACTTAAAAACTAGAAATTAATATTTTGTCACAATAGTCTCCTTTATCCCTCCTCCTACTATTATATATGTCTACTTATGATGCAATGTAGCTGCAAATAAAGGTAATGACAAATAGAATTTACAAATCTCTGATGCGTAGGAGCTCCGCTGTTCAATATAGCACAATAAAGACGATACAAAAAATCATATAAAAGTACATATAAATGAACAAACAAAACAACAATTTGAAACAAAACTGCTGTTTTATAAGTACCATGTTGACTAGATAGGACAGAAGTTTACTGGCATTACAAGATAACAAATATCCAAGAAAACAGACAACTAATTTGATCCTTGTTTAACCCGTTTTGACCTGGCTTTTCTTGATGGTGTGTATAATAGCACACATAAATCACCTGGGAGGTTAGCTGAATGAGCAGCGGCCGCCAGGACCTGTCGGGCGTCTAAACCTGACGAGCGACGCCCAAGGATTGGAGGGAGAGGACGGGAGGTCGCAACGGGCCTCTGGGCCTGCTGGGGGGTAGACAAGGGAGCCCTCAGTTGGCGAAGCTGTGCCCCGACACTAAACATGGGTACTACAAGGTTTGGTGGTTGTGTGTATTGAGGGGAATTTTTAGGTGAATTTCATAATCATTTTTCAATGTGAGGGTACAATTTTTGACCGAAGAAATGTTTGAAAATTATGCAATTTGAATCATTTAATAAATACAATTTAGTTTGATATTTGGCAAATATTTGTATTTCATATTCATATGTTGTTTTTATTTGTTGTCATGTTATCAATGTGACATACAAAGTTTCATGTGTTGGATAGAGTTTTGACAAAACATAACATTTTCAAAGTTTCATTTCAATTTGAATAAAAAATAAAAAACAAAAATGTTTTAACATTTTAATGTAGTATATCAACAACCATAAAATTGGATCAAAGAAAACAAAAGGAAAGAAAGAAAGAAAAAAAGAGGAATACCAATATCACTTTCATGCCACAACTGTTCACAAAATATGAACAAATTTAATAAAAAACAGAGAACAAATATTGGTAGCAAAGAATCTGCAAATTTTCTTTGCACAGAAAGCTAATGAAAACATTGAAGCATCTACAAATAACAGCCACCAGTTTAGGAGGCATCGCTTCTTCCAACACGGATAGAGTTTTGAGTTGTACTTTTATTCCAAAATCATTGTTTTAATACCACTTTACTCTGTATTTCATTGTTTTGGAATTTTATTTGGAATCTCATATTCAGGTCAGGACATTCATCCTGTACATTTATGTAATGTACCTATTGTATAACATGTTTGGTCATTTGTAGATGCTCCTGAGTTCTGACAGGAGACTTATAAACTTAAATCAGGAATATTTACATCAAAATCATTGAATGTAGAAGCAGAGAAACTAACTTTCACCAGAACATTTCAGTACTCTTTGGTTGGAAATTACTATTTTGTTAGAGAGAACAAGTATTTCTTGTATCCATATGGATAACCCACAGAAACTGGAGCTCTTTTAATGATCAGTATGTGATTGATAAGTACCTTTAGTATTCTCATACTGCAGTGTAATGAAAATATGCAACTAGGTAGCTCTGAGAAAGCTCCATACATAATCTCTTGTTGTGTATAGAGTATGATTCTCATCTGAAATTATTTGATACTTCTTATATTAGCTTTTATTTATCTTGTCTTTCTACTTCTACACTCAATCAAAGGCAACATTTTAGACAACAAAAACAAGATATCATGCTACTGGAAAACTGGTAATAAAATATGAACAATTTTCAGCAAAAACAAAGTAAATGGCAACATAAAAAGTTAAGAAATCATATCAAAACAAACCAATAAAACTAAGGTTTACAAATTCAGGAACAAGGAACATCTATTCTATAGACTGGACCTACTCTTTATACAAAATCCAAACTGCTAATTGTCCCACAATGCCTTAGTAAAAGCAAGTCTACCCCAGAGTAACACAGTCTATGAGGATAGTAAATTTATGTACGTATAGCGAATATCAAGCTTATTCCAATATAGACATTTCCGGACTAGACCAGGTCTAGTACATATACACCTAGCCTAGAGTAGGCTTATTATCACATATGCAATTGTGTGCGTAATATTATTGCCATCAATCTAACATTGATACGTATAACAGATATACTTTCTATTTGAATATCAATGTACATACCTGGTGGTGTAGATGGCATGGTTGTAGGTGTACCAACAGGAGAGGTAAGTACATCCTGCTGAGCATTGTTATTGCTGTTTGCCCTGAAAATAAAGTGATCAAGAAAAAAAAAGTTCTACTACATACTATACACCTTTTTCAACAGACAAGATTGACCGTCATAATTCCTTTAGTACAGTCAAATAATCAGCAATTGAATGGTTTGATCTAAAAACTGTTTTGCGACCCATGCTTAATCAATTTTCACTTTTGACTACCGGTAATTCTTTTTGATAAAGGTAATGTCCTTGGATTGGAGAGCCTCCACAGAGTTAACATCTGCCTACACATACTTTTCACTAAAGTAAGCCATCTTACACTAAGCTGAAGAGGAAACAATCTTTCCTATGATGACTGTCTTTCCTTATTTTAATAACAAACTGGGCTTAAGAGATAATATAAGAGGCATGACATCAATATTAATGCACTATGGGAAGATATATGGGAAAAATACAGAATGAGCAAGAGAAAGAGTGCATAATTGATGAGGATACCCGGTAAAGTACTAAAGCATTACTTCTTCATCCAAGCAGCTTGTTTTAAAATCCCACTGCACTACTTATGGCTACTTGCGCCCTCTATATAGCAAACAATGCCTAATCGGTGCCTGTTGGTCCCCCATGAGCCCCATTTTCTTATGTTAATTGAGAGTTGATTTTGATGAGATAACCACGTGTCAGTGATATTTCGCTAGACCGTTCTAATCCCCCTGGCCAAACTAGTACAGACAGGCTTAAGACTATTCACTCAAGGATTCTGTGATCACTTGTTCTCACCTATTGAGATATGCTGGTGGTTGTCTGCCCATACCAGGCAAGCGAGGGCTGGTTACAGAGATGGTAGACCCTGCTGCTTGACCTTGCACTTGACCTTGTTGACCTCCTGTGATCTGAATGACATGACCTTGAGAGTTCACAGTACCTGTCAATTCAAAGAAGAACGATTGAAAACTATTTGCTTGGCGAAAGGAAAATACCATCCAAAACTTTGACTTATTTTGTGTTAAACCAATAATCCTACAATCAAAAGTTGGCAACTCAAAATCTATCATTGCTACTTGACTCATTGTTGCTCAAAATACAGAGGTTCTGTTCTCACAGATCATGATTATATTATGCGAACTCAATAGAAACAGAAAGCAGAGAGAAAATGTATGCTTTAAAATGTTGATAACAATGATTAGGAAGAAGCCATGATTCTGCATCATGAGAGAAATTATAAAAACAACCACGAGGAGTAAACTTTTTTTATTTTATAATTCATGTTGGGAGTATTTATTCTTGGTGGTATTGTTTATTCCGATGTTTTATATAATCACCAAACTACTTTGTGCTGGTGAGAAGCCTGTGGTATAGTACATAATGATGACATACCTGCTAATCCAGACTGTGAGAGCTGGTTTGAGAGCTGGTTGGAGAGCTGGTTTGAGAGGGAGTTGTTCATATTCACAGCTGCTGCAGCATTCAAAGGAAGCTGTAGCTTCAGAGGCTGCTTGGAATCCATTGCAGGCATGTCACCCTGTTAAAGATCAAAGGTCAAAGGTCATCAACAACATGCTTCTATCTCAATAAATGAGTTATATTCCTTAGTTGGGCCTTCACAAGTACAAGTGACATTCATATTATAGATCTTAATACTTAGGATATTCTAAATACATTCACATTTACAGTCTTGATGGGCTTTTGTAGCGCTGCAAAGGATTAGCAACTGGCTTTGTCTTGATGGCAATATCATCATTTATCAGAATACCCCCATAAACACTAAGCAAGATTAACAGGAACATCAATCAAATAATGGAAATAGATTAAGAAAAATATGGATACAGTAATAGGTGCAAATCAAAATGTATAGCAACTCATAAAAGTCAAATATTTGGTTGTTGCTCAAAGTAATAATTTGAAGGGTACAAGAAATATTACCTAGCACTTTGCTATGCATTCACTTACCCCTGCTCCTATTTGATTGTTGCTATTATTATTCTGCTGGAGGTTACTAGCATCCAGACTCCCTCCACCACTGGTAGTACGAGCCCCCTGGGCTGCTACCGATGCACCTGCATCACCGCCCCCTCCTGCACCTGCTGTGCCCCCCTGTTGCCCCTGCTGCTGCTGAGTAGACCCCCTTGATCCTTGCTGCTGGTGTGACTGGTAGGCAGGGTTCTGAATCAGCTGGGGTGGTTGACCTGCCATGACCCGGGAGATCTTGACTGGCTGTCTAGTCTCCAAGGACAGGCTTTCTGTTAGTTGCTTTAGATACCTGTAGATGTGATAAACATATACCGTAGTTGAAAGTCATGAAAGCTTCAAAAAATTGCAATCACATGTAAATCACTCGAGTTATCAGTCTATTGTTTCAAATACCTGTTGGTTTAGCTATTGGGTATCATAGCTACCATGTCTTAATGAATCACTTCAATATCTTATGCAGGTGATGTACAATAATCATATTTTAAATTTGATCCAAAGACACACATATTTGTCGGTTATTCAGAATACATTCAACACCAACAAAAAATAAATGAAATATAATGTTAACTCACCTTTGAGCATTTTGTAATGATCCTAGGTAGAACCTGGAGTAAGTAAGGAGCAGAAACAAGAAATATAACATCAGGAGAATATGAGATTCGAATGATAACTCCACACATTTTGTCTTTTTTCTATGAAATATACATACATGTATATGAACTATATTGACATACCAAGCATTCTTTAGTATATAATATCATTTCATTGAATATCTCATCCCGGAGAATTATTTCATTAAATATCTTATCCTGGAGGATTTTTTCATTCAATCTGTTTTCTTTACAAATTTGAATCCTTGACAACGTTTACATTAACTTTCTCAAATACTGGACAATCATTCTTACTTGGTAAAGTTAGCATTGGTTCTAGGATGTTGTGGATCATTAGGATTATAGTTCCTATCGATGTACTGCTCTCCTTGATAAGTCTGGTCTAGCTGACGTTGCTGGATGGTAACTCTGACATGCTGCAGACGTCCATTCCCTCGCTCAGTCTCTAAGATCACCTCTTCAACAGGTATCTACAGAAGAAAAGAATGGATTGGATACAAGTTCGAAAGATAAGTATTTATGAAAGCACTAAAGTATAATTATACAAATGATGTATGCATATGAGTTCATTATAGGATCTGCACTCAAGTTAAGGCTGTATGCATCTATCTATTACATACTGAGCCTCAACAAGACCGGATAGACCCTGTAATGAACAAATCAAAGCAAGCATCATTTGTTTTATACAACGAAAATCCTAGAGCTTGTTATTTGATGTAAAATGAATTCATTTCTAGCTTATATCTTGAATTGTTCTCATATTGCCGACCTGTTTTATAAAAACAAATAATTCATGTTTTGAAGATTGTGCACTAGTGATATTCACTGAAGTAGGTACTTACCACTCCTCCACTGCTTCTTTCTCGTGGTCTATCTGAGTGACTTGCAAACTGTGTAACCTGAAGAAGAACAAAGCACAGCAGAAAATATAAGAAAATACACTTTAGATTTATCATCTGTTCCTCTACTTTCATGGAGTGGTTATTTTTTTTTAAAGAGAAAAGAAGAAGGGGTTTTCTACAAGGAATTATAAATAGATTGATATACTGAATAAGAGAGATACTTACAGGAACATTTTCTGGAACAGTAAGGTCCAGATCTCTCTGCTTCCACATGTCAACACACTGAAATAAAACAATAGAGAACAGTGAGAATCCACAATGAAATACAAGAAATACTAATATTTATTTGAATTTCAAGTTAATCTCTGACAAAACGGTTACTGGGAACTCTTACCACAGACTGTTCACATGAGTTGATAATGATCTCATTAAATATTCAACAAAATGTACCATGTTCCTACCCAATATATAATTGATTATATTAAATTCTAGTCAACTTCTGCATCTTATATAAACCCAATGCTGGATTTAGGCTTCAGATCAAAACAGGTTTAACCATTTGGTTTTACTGTTGAACTGCAATTGTTAGTCATGGCATATGACAAGGTATTTGAACACCAAATAAGTAACATGTGTGCACTATATATTATAAATCCTATCCAATTGATTGAGAGAACTTACTGGTTTGCCGACTTTGAGGTTGACTTTAGGTGGCGGCGCTCTCTCTTTCTTCTTAGCAAGGAAGTCATGAAGTCTGAGACCTGGTGGGGCTGGGAATGACTTGAATGTGGCTCGACGGTTACGGGCTATCTGAGAATACCTCTTCATGCACCTTGAAACGTAGATCAAATATAAATTAAAATGATTTATTATTGTGAGGTTCAAAGATCGTTTATGAAAAACATCTGACAGCTACAAGTAATATGAGAATACCAGTTCATGTTATATGGTAAGACAGCATCTGAGGAACTAACACTTCAACAAGTTCTGCTTCTAGTTAGTTCCTCTTTTCTTTTCTTGGTTGCATATTTTTCTGTAAGATAATTATTCATTATTTTATGTTTTGCATGAGAAATAAATTCATTTGAACATGTGAGTCAAATAAAAACAGAATTTGATAGTCCTTTTGGTATCAAGGAACTTGCTGCCCCTCTAAGGAAAAACACAAACAAATTTTAATACAATAGTTTTACATTATTAAGTTGGTAAAATCTTTAAAAACCACCTCCAAAGTAAAATTCCTTATAACGTTGTATCAAATCTTAATTGAGGAAATATGAATGGTAAACTCACTTTTTGAGTGGTCTTGTATTGAGCCTGTGTTTCTCCTGATGTACTATATTCTCAGCACAAGCTACAGCTACTGATGGATCGAGGCAGAGAGGCTCCTGGGTGGTCAGGAGGAGCTGACTTTCTAGAGCTAACTTATCGTCCTGGTTAAAAGAATAGAGAGAGACAATGCAAAGATTAATCACCACAGGAATAACCTTACATGAACCTACACAATGATCAAGTTCAACATCTTTATTAACATCACTATCACCATTTTCATCATCAGCACTAACATCATCATCGTCATCATCATTATCTTGAACACAACCATCACCATTTTCATTATCAACAGCACTGGCATCAAAATCATCATCATCAAGTTCAACATCTGCATCATTTTCATCAACATCCCCTTTACCATTGCTATCATAATCATCATCAGCACTATCATTATCATCATCATGATCACAATATATTCCACACTTACCATACTCCACCTTGGATCATTGCTTGTCATTGAATTGATGTCATATGCCAATGTCTGGAAAACGAAAGATTAGAACAATCTTATACAAACTACATTCCAAAAAGAAAAGTGTAAATGCCATAATTAAGTAAGAAAAACAAAACAGATGCCTTTTCATCAGTACTCCTCTACACTTTAATAGAGGAGTTCAGTTCAACTTAAAGAGCACAGCCAGTTCCAACTTTCTAAACTTGAAATACAATTGCTAGTCTATAGGCATAAACACAAACAAGCAGAAATTGTTGTTCATAAGTAATTCAGACAATTCGTTATCAACAAAAGGTCTCACACCCTATAGCAGAGTGAGCATCATAAAGAAATGAATAGTGACAAGAAACTGGAACAGTCAAACCTGCTTTAGCAACCACCTGTATAGAAAGACTATCTGTCTATCCATCTATTTTTCATTTCCCTTGAGTATGGTTTCTCATTGAAACATGTACTAAAGGAACCTGCACATAAAGACCACCTGCCTGTAATGACCCTTGAGCGGTCTTTATATAGAGGTTTGACTATAATGAATATGATAGAGGTTCATACCTGTGGTGTAGGTCTGAGTAGTAAATGTTTGGAGTGATAAGTTTGACCATTAGCCGACTGGCGATAGTCTCTGATTTCAGTCACTACACAAACTGTACAAACCCTTGAGCAGTCTTTATATAGAGGTTTGACTGTATTGGATATGATAGAGGTTCATACCTGTGGTGTAGGTCTGAGTAGCAAATGTTTGGAGTGATACGTTTGACCATTAGCCGACTGACGATAGTCTCTGATTTCAGTCACTACACAGCCACTGTAGAAGATGTTTGTATCAGCTTTATCAAGGAGCTCCACCAACAAAGGAGGGAGCTGTTCGTGCACAGTCAATAAAAGGCATTTAATAGAGTCGATCAATATATTTTTTAATCAAGAACTATCTGAATATGTTTTGTAAAGTACATATGCAGATCTCACATTAATAATAGTAATAATAATAAGATTTAATTTTTATATAGCGCTTAATACAATTGTCTCTAAGCGCTTTACAAATATACTATTACCCGGTCATTGGATTCAATGCTTGCCCGCACACACTGTGTGTACAATCTCCACTCCCAGAAGCACTTTTAAAAATATTCACTTCAATTCTATTTAAACCTTGATAAGCTGTAAAGAGAAAACTCCTGTCATGAGCTCTTTAAACTGTGTACAGACAATGGAGGTGTATCTTATGCTCAGCAATAATGTATTGTGATTTTGGATTATGAATAAATATATGTATACATTGAAAGAGATAGGGTAGAGGTACTATGAAGTTCACCCTGATTGAAAATGATTTAAAAGTAATTTGACACTGGAATCAATGAACACAAAACAAAAAATTTGACTCTTGAAATGTTTATATACGGTATTGCTGTCACAGTCCAATAGGTCTATTTGTGTTTGGGAACTGGTGTAAAAGTGAACTTCATATTTACCTCCTCGGCATCAAGATAATCCAAGAAATCTGATTCCTGGGAATATCAAGCAAAGAAAGCGAAATATGTATTAACAGAAGATAAAACAAATCAGTTTAACCCATCACATATATGGAGGTAGACTTTTATTTCAAGATGGCAATGAAGAAAATCCTTAGAATTAACTCTAGATTCACACTCTCACAACCCAAAATTTGCAATAAAATTAGAATAGAATTCAACTCAATTTACTGTAATTCCATCATCCATCACAATCGATATCATTTAGAACAAGCAAAGTCAAGAAATTGTGAATTGTAATCATTTGAATGGACATGTAATTACATACAATCCACCTTCAATAACTTACATCATACGGCAGCTTCAGTGTCTCTGTGTCTGTATGGAGGACAGAGAGAAGACCAAACATTGATTTGCATAACTAGAACCTTCATTCTTTCACAAAAATATAAAAGTACAAAAGTATGAGTTTCAATTATAACTACTATCTTAAAATCCTTGTTTACCCTACATATATGTTAACTCTTATCATGCCATGAGACTGCTAGCGCGCTATTGTTATAGTGCCATGTGCACGCGAGCGTGCTATCGATTGAAAGCCACGTTCATGCTAGCGAGCCAACGCTACGGTGCTTCGTGCGCGCTAGCAAGCAGATGTAATAACAGTCATTGTTCATGCCCATTGCACCGTGCTGAGTGCTTTTGCAGCGCTATTGAAAGTACCATCGCGTGCATCAGATTATCGGCTTTGGATTACGCGTCTTTGTATACAACAGTCAGATTGGATTTTCTCGAGTAATTCAGCGATTTGTTTTTTGTAAAGATTTAAATAACACGCACTTGAACCAACCTTAAAATTAACTTGGCACGCAGGAGATTAGCACTGTGGCACAATAGGAATTAGCACTGTGGCACTGGGTGCATTGTATGGGTGGCAGCTTAAGAGTTAATACAAGTAGCAGATAACGATGAACATGTTTATGAGATTAACATTTTTAGACATAACATGGTAGTTCTTGTGACAAGACTGTTTATTCGGGCCATGATCATCATGAACAGCCTTGTCAACAACTTTTTCCCCAGACGTAAATAATCATATCTGATTGATACACGTCTGTAAAAACCTAATTACACACACACACACACGCAGTTAGAATGGTTTCAGAGGTAATGGATATATATATATGGTCTGTTTCGAGCCAGTATTCAACTTATATACAGAGTCAAGGCCCGTCTGGTTCCATACAAACAATGTAATCAAATTAATTACCAATCACCAAGAGAAAAATGTCTTCTTATTTGAGAGTTACATTTACGACACTGAATACCCTAGTTGGATAACATTGCTTTTAAATTTCTAATTGTTTCTTTTATGACCTTTGACCTTACCGTTGCCATCCTTGCCCCTGAGCATGAATGAGAATCCCTGGTTGCTAGGGAACAGGTTAACAACCAGACAGGTGAGCTTGTCTCTCTTGGCTAGCTTGTCAAGCAGGTGGGTACTGCTCTTCAGACTCTGAAAGATGATGGGACAGAATGGTCAGAAAAATAATAATTTGGAATCGAAGTTCTCTGACTAAAATGATATCTAGCGGATTCTTATTGCTAAACAAGGATTAATCTTAACAACTAATATACAAGCAATATGCTGTAATGATATGCAATTTTTCACATGACTTAAAAAGTCTTAAATTTGATTTATGTAAGTAAATTACATGATTAAAATACAACACAACCTACTAGGAAAATATGACCAATATAAACATAGTCCTCTAGTTTGTGGTTTGGGATGAACTTAAAAGGAAATTCCCTATCTGAACTATCTTTTAAAAATAATAATTATAAGAGAAATGCCAAAACAAGTTTGACCAAATCCACAAAAAAATCAAAACAATACAGGTACGGTAGTGATACAGAATGGACTATTTGAATATCCAGGGAGGCACAAGTGTATATACTCATGATTTTCTATTTGCACTACTTACCGTATCACTTGACTCCTTGTTGCATTCTTCAACGTATAACTCCTGCAGACGTTGGTGTATCGATTTCCTGCAAATTCAAAGAATATATTTGAGACTTTTTTTTCATGCTCCACTATTAAGGAATCTTTCAGACCTAAATTTCTGACTCATAAGGAACAAATTAATTTAAAACCTGTCTCAGGTTTCAAGGAAATGCTAAAAAAGTGACAGATTATATTGGCAAAATGGGAGTCTGGAACAACATGCTGACTGGAATACCTCCCCACCCTCCAAGCCAATTAGGCAAACTATATATGGGGACAACTATCATCCGGACAAATTCATTCAGTAATGAGTAGCATTATCAGGAACAATAATTATGAATACATTTCTTTTTGCAGGGGTGAGAGGGTGAGAGAGAGGGAGAGAGAGAGAGAAAGGGAGGGAGGGGGAGGGAGGGGGAGGGAGGGAGGGAGGGAGGGAGGGAGGGAGAGAGAGAGAGAGAGAGAGAGAGAGAGAGAGGGAGAGTCTTTTTCCACTTTGATCCACACTGCAACACTAGTATGGTGGGATGTATCCTATTATCAATTAAGGTGAACAATTTACCATTTACTTGAGCCAGTGCTTTTAAATTTGGGCTTCCTTTCCACCGACTGTAGAACTTGCTGCACAAAAAAAAATATGAAAGAACAAAACATGTTCGACACATAATAAAGACCTAACATTATAAACGTACAAAAAAAGAATTCATAACAATTTTAAAAATCATCAAATGTCTACTAAAAAAAGAAATTAAAACTCAGCTTTATATGCTAGGAAGTAGGAACACTTACGTCTGCATCATATTTATTCATTTTAACCCGACCTTGGGTCTACCTTTAAGAAAGGAAAACTGAGACCTCAAATTAACTTTCCTTGTTAAAAATACAATAACAAACAACAAAAAAGTAAATAATTTACCTCAGCTTGCAGGATGGCCTCTTCCAAACCAGAGGCCTGCATAAAAAAGAAAGAATGAATGAATATGTTGGATCAAAATTTGATGATAAGTTAGCCAGAAATGTCAAAGTTTTGTGCTTCATCGAAAAAGTCCTCACAATGACAGATTTTCCAACAAGGGGGAAAACTAGTCATCAGAATTTTGAAGTTGCCTAAAGATCCAACAAGGGATTCTTATCCATTAATCAGGGCTCCATCCACACAGATGACTGCTGAATTTTCAATGACAATGTGCAAGAAGTAATGAAGTGTGTATTCATATCAATTATCAAACCCCTGTTACTACATGATCCATCCAGATGATATTTTCTTTTGACATTGCTCAAATATTGATGAGATCTTTGGTGGTAAACACTTATTTTTGGAATAGAATACTAAATAATTGATAAATACATCATCTGATCTTTACAGGAAAATAATAAAAGTATCTCTTGCTCAACATGGCATCAAATTTAGGATAGCCAGCGTCGAAACGCATTCACAACAAAACTAAGATTAAAGTCAAGCAAAAGAGGGCTTTTTAAAAATATCTTCTGAACTATCTAATGTTCCATGAAATTAAAATCAAATAGAGTAAAGGAGGGGGTAATCGACCATTTCCAGATGCATGGAAAAATCCCTTTAAAATACATCGCATAATAGCATATCACATGTCCCACACATACCATACCATGCCAGAGTCACTGAAGAACCACATTTGCAATGGAAAATATATCCTAAAATATCACATTTTAGCGATGTAATCGGCGGTCCCGCTACCCAAATCTGAAAAATCGAGTATCTTACGCGTGTCTGTAAGAAATATGGGTACCATAAAATGAGCTTTATTTCAAGTATTTTTCAGATTTAGAGCCCGATTTTGTGTTAGTCGCAAGCTCAAAAGTATCTCATCGCATGTATTAAATCAATGCAGCCGCACACCGCAACGCACATACGATATGTCCGTCTAATTCAGATTCCAATTTCCGATCACGGCAGTGCTAGTTTTCGACCAGACGAGCACCGGGGAGCTCCGGCGTGGGATACCTGCTCCGCCCGCTTGTGCTATAGATCAGCGCGGAAACGCACGGCGCGCGCGAGCGCTTCCTATTGACTTTGTACATGCGGTCGAAAACTGACTCGCTAGGTCGATAACTGGCTCCAAAACAGTGAAAATTGAAATGAATATTGTCATGGCAATTCGTGATTTTTTTTCTGGGATTCTTTTTTTGTTTAACTAATAATAATATTTGCTTCATGATTTGAACAAGAAATGATAATAAATAGGAAGTAAAGAGTCCAAAAAATAGGAGTTTGTCTTAAGTGGCCGAAAACCGGCTCCTTTACTCTAGAGTAAAACCGCCAAACTTCGGACACTTAAGACAAAACGGGGGAAAACATTAAATTCTTTTTTAATTATTGAAAGATCAAATATACTATTATTGTACAAATACTGTTTATGTATATCATGTAAAAGAAAATTAGTAAAGGAAATGGAAAACTAGAATTATTTACTTACCCGCCGAACCTGTTTTCATGCCAAGCTTCGGACGCACTTGCCAAGCTTCGGACGTTCATGCGTAGCGCACGTATAGCGCACGCATATCGCATAGCGCACGTAAAGCGCGCGCGCTAAAGTGCGCATTCATCGGAGGTTTGGAAACCGGATCAAAATCGTACGACGGGGGTAAGTTTGACTGCGTTGATTTCATGAAAAAAAGTATTATTTTCTCGTTTTGGGTAGATTTAAGTTAGGTAGAACTATCAGAAAGGTGTTTTTCACAACACTCGTACAATATTTTGGTGCTAAAATCTTACGAAAGCGCTATTTTTTCGTAGTCAAAATGACACTCAATGTTGCCTGTCCGAAGATTGGAAGAGCGCCATCTTCTGGTAGGGGAATCTATCTAGTACCCCTAGGTCCGTGGTAACGGCCGCCATTAGAAAATTTTCGCGATAGAGTGAAAAAGTATCTCATAAGCTCCCATAATTTGGGCAGAAACCACCTGAAATATGCCAAGGATTTGTTTTTAATCGATATATTGGAGGCTCTACACCTTAACTCCCCTGTTAAGGAACTGTAAATATCTAGGTAACCTGAAATCTGTCTCTGAATTCGATGTTTTTTGTGAGTTTTGCAGACGGCCACCTGCCCTAACTTTTTGTACTAACGATATAGGTTAGTAGTAGTATCAAATGCATGCAAGTTACCCGCCTGAGCTAGGCTCTTATTTTGCGTTCGAGCCGTTGAAGTAATTTTTGTCCGAAGTTTGGCAACGTCCGAAGTTTGGCGGTTTTACTCTATATAAAATCTCTTGAAAATCTTTTTCTTATGTCAAGGGTGAAAAGAAAATTAGAGTAAAGTGCCCTGACTTTATACTACGCCATGATTCATACACAAATTAACTTGTTCAAAATCACAACGCAAAGACATCCAACACACACATTTCAACTCATTTTTGAATGGGACTGATGAAGCCAAGACCTTATGCCGGTCTAACGTATTGGGAAGAAAACCATTTCATATTTTTTCACAAATTTGTTAAACATATTGTGAAGAAAATAATTCACAGGGTCAACAATTTAAAAACAAAGTTACGACAAGATTTACCAATGTCAGATTTTCGGCAAGAAGAGCGCCATCTCAGTCATTACTCAGTAACAGCCACACACTTGGAGCAATACATGGGACTACAGTGCACTACATATTCTATTGCAATAAAATTCATTCCTATATTGTACCTAAAATTGGGTTAGCATGATAAGATGACATTCATTATTATTAAATTTAGAATCTTAAGAAGGTAGAAAATTCGAAATTATACACAATCGGGGCAAAATAATGTCAAAATAATGCAAAATAAGTACATTGATTAGTCTTACCATTTTGTTTTTCTGGTCAGCAAGATAGGGTGAAGTTAGCACAGCGATATCAAATGAAAAAGGAATGTCAGTTTAATAACAACAACAAAGATCAATTTGATTTGTTTTGATTTGTTTTGATTTTCCTATATACTTTCAGCGAGAGTTAAAAAAAACAGAATCGGAATATTATTTAAGCAGCTAATTTATTTGTATCTGAAATGTAATTATGTTAAATTTGAAAGAATGATCGTAAAGAGCATAGAGGTCCTTTCCAAGGATGAAGATGCTATGAGAAGCCATTATTATTATTGTTGTTGTTGATGTTGTTAGTATTATTATCACTATCATTATTATCATTATAATTATTATTATTATCATCATTATTATCATTATTAATTTTTTTTTTATATTATTAATGATGTTATTATTATTATTATTATTATTATCATTATAATCATTATAATAAATATTATTATCGTTATTTTTTAAATAATTACTATCATTATCACCATCAATTACATCCTGTCTTGACAATTGCTCATTCCATCCATAAATTAGAATTAGAAAGTAGAAAGTTAGACTTCCACAGCTTCACCGAGACACTGAGCACCACTGGCTTCAGTCCTATAGGCTCTCTATCTCTCTCAGAGTCCTTCTCATCTTTATTCTTTACAATCCTTTTGCTTCATCACATTTCCTTCATACATGTATTTCATTCTCGATATAATGAACTGAAGGTAGCATGTATCTGCAACATTAACAAAAAAAATAGGCCTACATTATTCCTTCATCTTGATGGTCTTATTTTGTGGAGTATATCGGTCATCGCATTGCAAAAGAAACTGTTTAGAACTTATACTTTCAAAGTGGTTAACTCATTAGGCCTAAAATAAAAACTTGTTGTATTGCCCTTTGCGACCGACCCAAAAATCTGAAAATCTATGGTCGGCATTTAAAAAAAAAAAATTTTTAACCGTTTTTTTAGGATTTTTTGTATTAACAAATGAAAAAATATGTATTTTGCTTGACTTAGGATATAAATGCATAAAATTTAATTATTCCAAACAATCTTGACATTGCTAGCAAGTTTTACAGTTAGTTGTTATATCAACTTCGTCAGCAGGAAAGCACAGAGTGTTGTCTCAACACAACATTGCAAACCATGGATTACTATGAGGTGAAAAATATATGCATGGAATGATGACTCTGAAAAACATGTATTAAAGCATTAAAAACTGAGAAATATCAGCCAAAAGAGGGCGGGAAAAAAAAGAGTTAAAAAAAAAAAAAAAATTCCGACCGACCGACCCATGTTTTGGCACCTAAAGGGTAATACAACAAGTTTTTATTTTAGGCCTTAGGCCTATTGACTATGTAGTAAATAGGTTTTTTTTTAAATCACCAAGATGCAATAAGAAGTTTCATTTTATAAAATTATCAAACAATGAAAAGTACTGTATATATTTATATATATTCTCATTTCAATATGACCTACATTTATATTTTAAAATCAATTTAGTCTTGTTCGGAGCCATGGAGAGCCTGCCTGAGAAAGGAACTCTGAGGTATAGGTTGATAACAAATGATTTACACAATGGAAATGTGACATTAGAGGAAAATGTGTACCGGTATAATGGTTACCAAAAAAGGCATAATTTAAATCAAGAGTAATTAAGGGAAAATCTTGAACATTCCTTGATGGCCACTTAGAATGATTTTGTGTAGTAGGCTTAGGGGAAAATTTTGTCCTATGTAAATATACAGTTAACAACTAAACTATTCACACCCTTATTTTTTTGTAATTGTTGAAGTATGTGAAAAAATGGATTTGTCTCGATTAATGTTTCTTGAGAATGTCAAGTTGTAGGTTGCAGCTTAATTTAACCAATCTATCTTCATTCTTGAGCTACAAAAAAACAAAACAAAACATCAATTTACAAAGGGTATGAATAATTAAGTTGCTAACTTTATGTGTCCTAGAATTGAAACTGATGTGGAAAATGATAATAATTATTATTATAAGAAAAATGTTTTATACAAGTTTTAAAGGTAAACCAGTATTGGAAACGCCCCAATTTCAAAAAATGAAATGGAAGCTCTTATTACCAATCATGTGAAAGAATATGTTTTGAATATTACATGATGATACAAATTTTGACGGGAAACCGCCTACTAATTGATATATTTGGTAAATTAGTGTATCTCTCGCCTGTTGAGAGATATGAAATGCACGTGTCGCGCACGTGTGTGTAGTCCAATATACATCTTTCTGTGTACAGTGCTTCTAACTTTATGAAGACTTGACCAAATTTCTTATCATTTTGATGATTCCAGAACCTTGCAGTACATCTATACTAGATGATCAACCTTTTCTGATCGATTTCACAACGTTTCTTTCACAATGCAATCGCATGACCATAATTACTGGTCTTTAGCTTTAAAATAGATATTGTGCTGAGGCAAATCTGACATAAAAAAATATTATTACCTGTCATATCAACGTAATGGATTTAAGCAAGTTTAATTGGTTCTCAATAATCGTAGGAGTTGAACCCATAAATTCAAGCCATAACTCTACCATGAGTTTCTGACAAAGTAAAGCTTCGAGGAATCAAGCTGACCCTAGGACCACGCCCATTTTTGTGGCGGAGTCGTTGAATTATCATGTATGGAACAACACAGCAGTGCATAGAGCCCTTTCGCTAGCTCGCAGCAGCAGATCGGTCCGCTGCCCCAGCCCTATAGGATGACCGCCGCAAAGTACAAGTTAGCTGGACGATAAAGTTTGAAGAGTGGCGCCCATAGTGTTTACCTTTCGGCACTCATCGCAACAAACCACGCACCCTGGCCCGCCCTGTGATCCCGTGTTCGTGAGTAAAGTTCAATGTATTCAACCATTATTATGTTTTAGAATACTAATGAAACTAAATACTAAATACTAAATACTAAATACTCCAGCTCAGTCCCATGCATGAATATCGGTGGAAGTGCAGGTAGCTTAGCGGCATAGAATTTTGCGATTTTATTTTTGGTAGGAAATGGCCTTGTTTGCCTCCTCACACTGTTTACATATACCTCAGTTGTCAATTTCTGGGTCAGGTTGACTCTAGTCTCTAGGAATGTAGACTAAAGTAATTAAATGGGTAAGTACTAATTGACTACGGTATTGTAAACGTCTTTGATTATTCTACAAGTACAACTATTTTGGATTTATTGTTGGGGTGTTGTTTTGATGGCATGATTAACAGAAAGAAGAAATTCTAGTATGTCTTTTAGAGGATTATGTTATATTTTGATCTTAATTAAGGGTATCTTCTTTTATCTTATTTGTTTACAGACCGTGATCATTGTTGAAGTCTACTGATCGACTGACACAAATAGCCAGATCTTATTTATGATCACGGTCTCAGCGCAGGCCATGCTTTGATGATTTCTATATGTGCCTAACGTACTTATATTTAGTTGATTTCGCGATTTTCGGTATTCCGGAGCTCTAGCGGAGCTGAGGTCGTAGAGCTAACAAAGATGCTCGAAAAATTTGCCTTACCTTATGTCTTAAATTTTTCAAATGATATTTGGCTATTGCATTTATCGTTTTGCTAGTTTTTGATGACATTCCGTCACGTGTTGGGTTTCTTTTTAACCTGGTCCACGTTCACGTTTATTGTTCTTACATTTTACTTGTCGTTGAACTTTGGGTCGTATCTTAAGTCTTTGTCGCACTATTAGCCTTTCTTTTCTTTTTGCACCACATATTTGGGGGGGGGGGGGAGATAGAGGATTATGTTATAGTTTGATCTTAATAAAGGGTATCTTCGTTTATCTTATTTGTTTACAGACCTGATCATTGTTGAACTTGAAGTCTATACTGATCGACTGACACAAATAGCCAGATCTTATTTATTTTTGGGGTGGCCTGTTGCTAGGATTTGCTTGCCTCTTACAAAGACTGTCTGTCCTTTCTGATGTTAATTTGTGAGGATGTGAAAATTATGAAAATACAAAGTAATTAATATCATCGGCAAAGTATAACAAATATGGTTGACTTTACAATCTATATGAAATGAAAAAGGAGAACTTATAAAAAGGTCTGTGATGGCTTTGTAAAACAAATTACCACTAAAATATAATAACTTATTATGGAGCATAAATGATGCATACATGTAGCAAATGTACTTTAATTTTAAAAAAGTACACTATACTGTGGATAAGAGGGATATGCATATATGGAATATCTCTTAAGTTTAAGTCATTTTTGGAATGTTAAACTATTTAAGGCTATTAAGCTCCAAATATTGCTTATTTAAAGAGAGATGGCAATTGACTCTAAATTGACACAGAAAGTACTTGTGGGTAGAAGAGTCGAATCAGTCGATGCACCTTTATGTGTTCACATATATACATATATATACAGCTAGAGCACATGCACGTCTGACTTCGGTTCCTAGTGCAATTGTGCAGTGTTTCATGTCATTCTTTTTTATTTTAAATTACTAAACCATTAACCCTTAGAATGCCAGGTGAAGTTATTTGTGGTTGATTTCGTACATTCTTGCTGTACACAAATTCTTTTTTAAGGTGATTGGTGCACTTTTAACTTTTTTTTTCATGTTTAATTTAATTTTTTGAGAAAATGTAAAGAGACTTGATCTAATGATGTAAAAGATAATTATACTGTTTGCTTTGATTGTGCATTTTTCCAGGGCAACTTGGTGTAGAATATGAGCAGATATTGAGCAGAATACATTAATTTTAGAAATACATGTTTATAATTGGCTGGCTTCATCTGTTATCCTTTCCAGTTAATTTGATTTAACAAATTTTAGAATTATATATTCTGTAGTTTTCGCAGAAGAAAAAAAAAAAAATCACATTTGTGACTATTCTCCATGGTTGAGCAGATCATGGTCTGGTGGATACCTTACAAGAACAGTGTCTGAACAACTGTCTTCAAGTACAGTATTGATTTTATTCTGTTGTCATTTTTTTTTGCTGTTGTCAATTATAACGATAAAGCTCCTTTACTCCAAGAGGGGTTAGGTAGACAGTAATCTCAGACTTGATGAGGCATGAGCTTTGATGCAGTGCCCAAATCATTCAACAGTCTGGTGCATATGTGTTAGGAAGCAGGAGGGCGTTAACTGGTATACTATAATACAGAGTTAATGCCCTTCTGACTCTGAATAAACAGTATAATAAAGAAATCCCTAGCTTTAGAAAAAATTTACTACTTGGGATTGGGTGAGGAGTCAGCCGCAGAAATAACAAATTGCTCATAATTTTATATAATTAAAACAAAATTGATTGGTTTTATTTAGGAGGGGGAGGTGAGTTAATCATCCCTTTCTTTTGGTTCTTCTTTTGATCTCCTGAATGATTTTCAGGTTTATTTTGTTTTGAGTCAGAAAGGGGACGGTTGGGAACTGTCATTTCAGTTTGCTTTTCATTGTACATCATTGTACCTACAAAGATGTTCTAATCTAATATTTACATTTTATTTTATTTGAGTGATTACATTTTCCTACCAGATTCTGAGGTAGGAATGAAGCAAACATTACTGAAAAGTCTAGGTCTGGAAATATTTTTAAGGACATGAACTTGAATTTATTTATGAAAAAGAAAAAAAGCATATAGGTGATATATATGCCTGCATCACCAGCAGCAGTCACAAAACACCTGTATCCATCCACCCTTTGAACAATATTACCTCCTTCGTAAAGTGGCTTGTAAGTCCCCCTTTCTTACCTATTCAAGCAGATCAGCCTCTAATCGTCCCTCCAGTAGGGTAAAGTAATTGTTGGTTGTTATTCACTGTATCGAGCTCAAGACCAGTGAACCAATGCTCAGTGCTGCTTACAAGGGACTCCTTTATATGGGATGAATACGCAATAGAATAGGTCTTGTTTTTGTTTGTTACACTGTATGTATGTATACAATATTGGTCAGGTCGTCATCTTCATAGGGGGTAGAATACGAATGCAGGGCCATAAACCACTTTAACCATCCAGTTTGATCACAATCTGTTATTTAAAAGCTGGCTAATTTATAGGCTTATATTGAGGTAAGTAAAACCTTGTAATGTTTGTAGGATTCACATTTAGAATGTATATTTCCAGAAGCTATAAATCAGCATATGGGTCTCTGTTTCTCTGTGAATATGTGCATGTTGCTTGCTTGCAATTTTTTTTTAATGATATGAACAGGGCACAGGCTATACTCTTGTAATGAGTCAAGCAATACGGACGCATGATTCAAGAATTGCCATTTGGTTCCATTTATTTCAAGTTAAAACTTCAACAGCTGTTTCTGTATCTCTCAATATAGGTCCTGCAAAGGACATACCCAAATTCAACATGGAGTCTTATGTGTACAAGAACCTCCTTTCTCAGAGCCCACCAAATCATGTTTCCCTCCTTAAATAAAAGTACATGGCCAGTGTATGCAGAGAAGGTTTGCATTAATTAACCTGCATAAACACCTGTAGTCATATCATGAAATTCTCCATTTGTTGGAGGACAAGATCAGAAGAGGTTGTACTTCATTTTCAAATTGAGAGTTGTTTTATTTTCTTCTAAACAATTAAAGCCTGGACCATGCTTTGAATATCCAGGTACAGACCTTTTCGCTTTACAGCATTAGGGAATTTACGACCTTATATTAATTTGAGTTATCTAACGTTCTATATTATTTACTCTTTCTTTCCAGGATTTTCCATCCCCACCTGCTTGTACAGTTCATCCACAAGACTAGGACATACTATTTATAAGATGATGAACTACAGTTTTCTACAGAAATGGCTGTGATTATTATTTAACCCTCTCTGTCACAATGGAGCCTTCAAAAGACCTTGATGGAAAGAGGTCTGAAAATAATCTGCTGTTTAGACCAGTAAATCAATGTGAGAAGCTATCCCTGCAGAGCGATCCCCAATTCCTGGAAGATGATGATGATGCTTGGATGAGGGAGGATGCAATCTCCTTAGAGGATGAAGATGAGGAGAAACCAGAAGTGTTGCCATTTGGTCTCAACCAGTCTTGGCCTAGGGTATCTCGTCCATCTTCTCAACGTGACACTGTTCCCAGAGTGCACCCGAAGAAGAAGCTTCTGAGACAGATCAGCCGAGAGTCTCTTGATGAGTCCACCAATCTTCTTCTGGGGCACATCGTGATGCTTCCAGAGCCGCCCCAGGATCTCATCTCGGAACCAACTTTGCCCACATTTGCTAAACATCCATTGGTTGAAGAAGAGGATGAACAACTCCAGGTAGAGATGGAGACAAGTTTGAACATGTGTGAAGAGAGGAGGAATCCAGATGTGCAGGAGAAAGAAAAGAATTCTTTCCTGGCATTAAATGTCCAAGTATTAGGTGACCAAGTTTCAGGGAAACATATAGAAGATCAGAAACTTATTCTCCCTGATCTGGATTCGATTGAAAAGGACTGTTGTAATAGTAATGATAACCAACTGCAAATTCCTACAGATTCTGTTCAGTGTAAATCAGGACAAGATAATGTGGAAGACACCAATGAAGAGAAGATAATGAGAGAATCTAATGAGGCTCCAACAGATTGTGAAATCAAGGAACCTAATGCTGATGGTTTGAATCTATCATTGCAAAACCTTAAACTTGATTCTGGTTTACAGGTGACATCATCAGATGAGGGATTGGAGACCGAGAGTGGAATAGAAAACGAAACAAAAGAATTGTCCAGTGATTTGAAATTGAGTGCTTCCCACATAGACACTAATGTTGTTTTGAATCAAGATGTGCCAAAAGATTACCTTGAGAAATATAGAGAGATTGATGTGCCACTAGATATAACACAGCTGGAAACAGATGTCAGCGCACATCCTGAAAGATCAGTTAGAAAGAAATGTTCTCCAGGAGAGAGAAAACGGCCTCCACTTCTGCGATACCTGAGTCAGGAATCTATTGAAGAATCAACCAATCTTCTGATGGACCATGTTGTTATGATGGACTTCCAACAAAAGCCAAACCAAACGAGCCCTGAAGGGAGAGACTTAAAATGCCCATTTCTAGTGAACATCAAGGAGTCACCTCTCTTAGATGAAGATGCCATTAGGAGAACAGAAAATGAGAAAGATGAAATGTTTCTGTATCAAGGAGAAGTTGATAGTTGTGATGATGAGGAGGATGATGTCGGGCATGAGGATGACAAAGAAGAGACTTCAAAGCATGATTATCTGCATACCATAGCTGATATGAATTCAATGTCATTTATTTCTGATGAGGCTGCAAGTACTCTCCAGGTGAATAGCACGTGCTGGCATGAGCAAATTTAATCTTCAGCAGTTAAACTTTTATCAAACTGTATATATTCTTTTGAACATGAGATGCACATATTTATATTTGAAGTGGGGAAAGAAAATATTATACCATTTTTATAATTTGTCTTTCGAAATTGATGTGCTGCTCAGAAACTTCAGGGATATCAATATTGTAAAAAACTATTGTCACTTGCGAACTCTATCAAAATCAGTCCTTTTTTAGTTTATTTTTGTAAATATGAGAATTGAATGATGTGTCAATCGTGAATTGTAATACATTGTATTATGTGGGAAACAATGCAAAGATGGATTAATAAACATTGTAAAGTGAGACATACCTTAATATCTTCCATCTTCCAGGACATTGAGCTGATACGGGTAGAGCTGGACAATGCAATACATACATTTCAGGGTCTCATAGAAGAATTTCCAGAAAGGGCAGATGAAAGTCTACTTCCTAAAGCTGATGATGTATTTCTTGAAGACGTTGACGATGAAGAGACTGGTGATGTTTCAGGAGATGAGGATGGTAGTGCATTCCGCGTTCTTCCAGATGAAATCCTCATTCATATCTTCAAACATTTCTCTCATGATGAACTCTGTGACCCTATCATGCTTGTATGCAAGAAATGGAACAGCCTTGCCAAAGATCCATTGCTATGGCAATACCTAGACCTATCCAACAAAGCTGGGATACCATCAGATGTGCTAGGGGACGTCTTCCAGAGGTGCGATCTACTCCGTGGTATAACATTCCGTGGACGCGATGAGGTCAGTGCTTCTGAAATCCAGGCCATCATTGACCACTGTCCGAACGTGCCCAGTCTTGAATTTGGCTTTGTCCGCACCATGCAAGATGACCAATTCAGCCTGTTGATTGGCAGCTGCAGGTCATTGACCTCTCTGAACATGGAAGGGTGTGATGGCATCACTGATAGCCTCATCTCCAGGCTGATTCTCCTACCGAAGCTACGATGTCTCAATCTCTCTCATTGTACCAAGCTGACGGATGGGGCCGTGTTTGAGATTGCGAGATTCTGTGATCATCTTGAAGAGCTGGACATCGATGGCATTCCTTGGATCACTGATATGTGAGTAATTCATTTTTACGTTAGGGTACTGATGGAATATGGGCCTCTTGTATAAGAAGGTGTATTTTAGGACGTTCCAAAGCAATGTTCATACACACCTTAGCTACGCAGGGCCAGCTGGATATATATTTACCATGCACGATGCCTGGAGTTTCTGGTATTGTGCATAGTAACATTACTGTGGAACGTCCTTTAATGTAACTAAAAATATATAAACAAAACTCCTAAATATATGATCTTCAATGGCTGAAAATCAAGTTCCATTTAATTTTCGGAATTTTGTTTAAAAAAAAACACAATTTCAGGTAATGCCTAAGAATTCAGATGGTAGTTTAAATATTTCTGTCATGGAACTTGTTCATGAAATTGTAGGGCTAACGGAGTCCGTACCACAGATTCCCAAACTCCACTCTGGACTGCCAAAATGTTAAAAGGTAAACAAGGGCATTGTATAAACAGGCACTCAGAGAAAGGTTAGTCAGAAGCCCTGGATATTGCGGCAATGCTGCTATTTTTTAAAGGCTTTTATGTTCGAAAATATATCATAGTGTTTGCTATGTGTCAAAAATATGCTTATTCAGAGGGAAAGAAGAACAAATGTTTTTTAATGTTATGCCCGGAAGTGGCCGATGAATAAATGTAGGAAATCCAAAAACATGTAGGAAAATTATTTGCCACTCGGTCTCTTTTAGTAAATTACAAACTGGCTGATCAATTTGATGCTATTTTAGGCCTATTGATCATTTACAACGTACCTCTATTTGTAATCCTGTAATCTATCTAATTTCTTCAAATATTGTATTATTTTATTCCTAGTGCTGTAACCATGCTATGTGATGAGAGACAAGCCAAGTTAAGATGTCTGAGACTAGACGGGGCAGAGTTGACCGATATATCCATCCACCACGCTGTACAGTGCCCTAACCTGGAGGAACTAAGCAGCTCATTCTGTGAGCAGCTGACTGACCAATCACTCACCATGTTAAAGGTACACTGGACAGCCATCTTACATTTGCGCTTGGCTTCATTTCGTTAAAGATATAGGGTTAGGGTCAGGGCCATGCTTGGGCCACGTTTAGGGTTGGAATTAGTACTAGGTATTTTGCTTAATCAAGGGTTGAAGGTAGGGATTCAATTAGTTTAACAGAGCAACTGTTGCCACATTATGATACAAAAAACTTTCATTGGTGGGGGTAATTATAACATAATCACTTGGCTTGAGAATGTAAAGTAAAGTAAATGGAAGTTTGCCTACTAAATTTTAGCTGTACAACGATTTTCACAACTAAAAAAAACTGGTCATGACATCTCATTTGATTCATCAAGTGTCATGTTACTTCCTCACATTAACAATTTTGTCCCCCTTTTTTTTCTTTCCGTCACCCAATCCTCTCTCTCTCTCTCATACCTGCAAACTTGTATCTATATTTCTTTCCCTCTTTCTGTTCTTTTTGAAAATAAAGGATACTGTGATGAAAACATGTTAGTTGTTTCTAAGTGCATAGAAACAACAGCTTGAATCATTAAATGTACCTTTAATAGCATTTTATGAAATTTTGAATGGGTAGTATCATAGTCATCAGTCTTGCTATTTCTCTATATCTATTATAATATTGCAGAAGTGGAAGAAACCAGTACGTTTACGTCTTCAGAAGGGCAAGGAGTTTTCAGAGGAAGCCTTAGCCAATCTCTTCATCTCCCCTCAGATGTCTAACTTGACCTACCTTGACCTTTCAGAGTGTTCTGAGCTTAGAGATCCAGGTCTTATCAACATTGCCACCAGGTAAAGACTTTGTTGATAAAAGTTGATAGGACGCTTTAGCAATGTGACAGAAGGCAAATAGGACGGGAGAATTCACTCAACCGAGACCTTCCTGTACTATATGCTCCCGTCTTGATTTGTAACCTGTATATAGAGCGCTTCCGCAAACACGACGGAAGGCAAATACGAGGGTAACGGAGCAAAATAATCAATCTGCGCATGTGCGAACCAGAATTTTCTCCGTCTTGTTGATTTTCACAACCGTTCTCAGCATAGGTGCCGGAAGTGGGGGGGCAGGGGGGGCAGTTGCCCCCCCAGTCAAAAAAGTGAGGGGGGCAAAACGCATTTTTGCCCCCCAAAACGCCCCCCCCCCCCTCCAAAAACAAAAAAACAAACAGTAAAGGAGTAAACATGGTTTGTATTTTTAATCCAAAAGAACATAACAATAATAAAAACCTGAATTAAATCACATATACAATTCCATTCAAAGAAAAAGGAAAGTTCACAGGAATTAAATTTCATAAACATTGCGCATGCCACCTATACGGTATTTATCAATGGAGGTCTCTATTATAGCGATATGCACATATCGTGGACATATTGTGCGAGAATGGGAAAGCGGGTCCGTTTTTTTGTTATAGGGGTGAAAAGACATGAGCCCCTGAACGCTAGTACTGATGGGGGGGGGGGGGGGTGATGTATTTCTTATTCAAAACAAGTGATTTACAAATGTTGATGTTGTGACATGATTTTCTGGCATTTTTTCTCCATTTTTTTTGTAAGTCATACCTTTTTATGCGTTTGTTGGAAAATAAGAAATTCCCAAATTACAGTCAGGCAAAATACGCTTATTTAGAAGCCTTTATGTCATGGTCTGCAAAGTGGCTGGGCTCGAGCCCTCCCCCCCCCCTCCTTTTTGAAAAAGTATGTTAAAGAGAAAAAGAAAGAAAGACGGAGAAAAAAATAAGTGACCTGCCAATTTCACAAATGGGGTATAAAAAATGCTCATCTGACCGTAATTAAATGCTTAAAGCCCAAGAGCTTACGGGGACTCGGCTACCCCCCCCCCCCCCGAACCCCACCAAGAGACCTAAGGCGGGCCCCTGAATGCTTATCTGACCGTAATTAAATACCTAAAACCCCTGAGCTTCCGGGGACTCTGCCCCCTGGACCACACCAAGGGCCCTAAGACGGGCCCCTGGATGCTCATCTGACCGTAATTAAAAACCTAAAACCCCTGAGCTTCTGGGGGCTCTGCCCCCTGGACCACACTAAGGGCCCTTAGACGGCCCCTGGATGCTCATCTAACCGTAATTAAATTCCTAAAACCCCTGAGCTTCTGGGGGCTCAGCCCCTTGACCCCCTGCCGAGGCTCATGCCCTGGACCCCACGCCAATTTACGCTCTACCTCATCCATAATACTCGACTTTGAAAAACGTTCCGCGGGACCTGCATGTAACGTGTAAGACTGGTGGTGATGCAGATTTTGTTGTCTGCCCCCCCCCCCCCTTCCGAACTTTTTTTCTCATTACGTCACTGCCCCTGGAATGTGAGCCCCCTGGAATGTTCCCCCCCCCCCCCCAATCCCAAACTTCCGGCGCGCCTGGTTCTCAGCCATAATAGCGTTTTTTCCCTAAACTCGACGGAAGAGTTGTATCGCCATGCAATAGACCATTTTCATAATGTAACCAAATTTAATGCATAAGTCTTTGTGAAGTGCCTCAATACAAATTATTTCATTCAGCTGATAAGAATAATAGTATTTCAATAGACAGAATTCGAACTGCATATATTATTTGATCTCGGTTGAGTGAATTCTCCCGTCCTCTTTGCCTTCTGTCTTGTTGCTAAATAAAGCGCCCTAATGATGTTCTGTGGGAGTTTAATATTGAAAAGGATGAAAAGCTTCTCTTTTTTGTGTGTAAAGAGGAGAGGTGGATGATAATTATGTATGAGAAATCATCCCAAATGAAATTCAAATATAATATAGGTATAGTTGTGGGGGACAATAATTGTACATAAAGTTAACAACTAAAATAATTGTTTTTATTCAAATTGATTTGTCCCAATTTATGTTTCTTAAGAATGTGAAAAAATTACACCTAAAAGTATTCAACAAAGGTCCTAATTCAACCAGCACACCTTTCATTCTTGAAATAAAAAATACACAAGGAGCTTCAAATTTACAAGGGGTATATATAATACAGAATATACGGTGCTAAAAAGCTGGGTTCAGGTGGCTTCTCTTGTCAATGGGAGGAGTGTGACGAATGCTTTTATAAAACTGGAAATTGAGGATATTTTTGAAAGAGTGTCAGATGTTTAAGATCCTTTCTTGATTTTTTGTTCTATCTTGACCGTTTCATTGACCTAAATGAAAAGGATTTTTTTGTTTTGTTGTCGTTCCAGATATAGATACGTGTTATAAGGAATCAATTTTGTATATAAGGGAAAAAAAGGATTTGAAAATGAATTAATATGATTTTTATCTTGTACACTGTGCAGAAAAACTGATATTTTTCTCTGAACTGAATGCTTTATTTCCTCTTCTGTTTCTCTCCAGGTGCCCTCTTCTCACCCATCTTGCTATTGAATGGTGCTGGTTTATATCTGATGTTGGTTTGGTGCAAGTACTAGATAACTGCAGGTAAATCACTTCACATGGGACACATTTTCAGCCAATAGGATAATTGCCAACAAATACCCTATTTGATGTACCGTGTAGATACCGGTTTATAGATTTTGTAATGGCTGCAGAACAGAAGCTTTGAGCAACCAGGGTTATATATTCCAAGTAAAAATAAATCATATATTTGCATAGTATTTCTTGTGGAATAATCATATTTTTGAAATGATTTAAACCTTTTTTTGGCGACCTTTCTTTCTGCTCTTGTTACTCTACAGTCTTTTAAAGCATCTTGATCTGATAGGTCTTCATGCTATTCTTGGTCACTGCCTAGCGGACGTCCCGACCAAGTTACCCCAACTAGACTTCCTTGATCTCAGACAGTGCAATAGGGTAAGTAATGACTATCTGTGGCATTATTCATGTGTGCAGAATAGACCTTTAAACAACTATTCAGAATTTGAAAGTCTAATACTACACAAAGTGCAACCAATTGCAAATTTATGTGGGAAATAAAATTGTCAGGCATAGTGTTGTCATCAGTTGTTCTGAATCTCTAAATTCTATGAGGGAGAAACTGTTGATTTCAGCGGTAGTGATTTTGAAACCTGTACATTGTTCAACTTTAACAAATTGTGGAGATAGGGCTTATGTATTTATGACAGGTCAATTCAAATTAACATTTAGAAATGCCCTACAAATTTATTGACTCTTTCCTGTGTAGAAAGAATCTCTTTGGATTTTAGACAAGAGTGTTATTGTAATAATAATATTGACTTTTAAAGCACTTTACTAGTTAACCGACCAAAGCCCTTACAGTATTATTATTGTTGTCATATATATCTGCTTATTTCCCCCTGTGTGATGTACAAAGCTGTATTTGCCTCTGTTTTGATATGCAATGCATACTGCTGATTAATATCTCGAGCATTAGGACAATATACACACAAAATAAACCTCCTAAACATGATGCATGGAGTATTTTTATCACAAATTATTTTATTTCATGGCATATATACAGAACGCAATGAACTTCCTTGTGTGGAAAACAAACGTAGTACAAGAATAACCCGAACATAACAAGCCTCTTACCTAATTTCAGTGGTGCAGCTAGAAAAATATTTCATAATATTAATATTTACCTTTAAAAGGAACCATAACCAATATTGTAGAATACGATACAGTCTCATCATTTTCCTGACTTAATACGCATTATTATCATTATTCACAGAAATGTTGTTATATAAGAACTTGCAAAACTACTAAAGAATTTCCAGCATATATACACTTTTCTTGTACAGCACCCAAGCTATTTGAATATTGATAGTAATTCCTTCATTATGACTATCATTATTATATTTTTTCAATATGTTTTTTTTCTTTCTCTTTTTCAGATCACAGATGCAATGCTGGTGCAGATCGTTTCTATGAAACACAACCTTGTCATCATGAATTACTATGGTGAAGAAGTAGTTCATGGTAACCTCCCTGGTACACTGGATCTATGAGAGCAACAAATCCTTGGATGTAAGAAATTAGTTTGTTTAAAGAAATCAGAATATGAACTTATCAAAGTTTTGATTAAAATAATTGGAAAAATTTCATGTCTAAAACTTGTAGTCCATTTAAAGATAGAGTTGAGTTCTGGCCATGCGATTGCATTGTGGAATCGATCAGAAAAGGTTGATCATCCAGCATATAAGTATTGGTGTGTACTGCAAGGTTCTGGAATCATCAAAATGATAGGAAAATTGGCCCAGTCTTGGTAAAGTTACAAGCACGGTACACAGAAAGATTATCCGTCCCAATTTTTATGCTGTTACATGCCATGATATTTAGAATATGAAGGCATTTGAAGAGCCATGCTTTTCAGGGAACATTTTTTTCCTGACATTCTTCCACACTTGCATAATACAATGATAACGCTCACAATTTTTTTTCTTCATCTTTTCTTAGAACTCAACCTTCTCTTTAATTTGTAAAAATTTCTACTTTTGTGATATATTGCTAGTCTTTACTGTCTGTATTATCTTGGCTGCTTTGAGCAGTATATATTGTGAAGGGATATAATACATACGACAATTTGAAATATCCTACAACCCTGTATGTAATCTTTACAATAAAAGAATCTGCTATCCATGATATATGGCTCCTATTTGTGTTTGTGCAAAATAATAGCGTGGATACAACGTACAAGATACGAATACACTAAATTGTCTGTTTATTCGTCCAGTTTTCCTTGTAATGATGCAACTTCATATTTGCAAATTTATTATCACATTATTTCAGTGGCAATTTTTTTAAATGATGCCAGTCATTAATACACTGAGCTTGAAACATACACTAACAAAAAGCACCTTCCTGAATCTAGAAACCAAATGGAGATTCTGGTAAAATATCTAAACTGGAAATGACTTATCATTTATATGAAATATACAACGTTGAAGGTGCTACCGAACATTATCAAGTGACAAGAGAGGTGATTCACACTGAAAACTGTAAAAAAGGACAATAAATGGGGAAAAGCTTTCAGCAAAAACAATGAGCACAAAGTGTAAAGATAGAATTTACCAAAAACAAAGGCAATATCTGAAGCAATACCTTAACAAATATTTGTCCAAGTTTGTTTAGGTATCATCTCTTTCATAACACTTTTGATTTATTCTTAATTAAAGTCCAAATTATTGTAGAGTACCTTCAAATTTGTAGTACTGTTTGACAAATTTCATAGAGGTATTTGTTATTGGTTAACAGGGACAATATGATACTTCTTTCTAATGAATACTGTGACATAGCTGACAAGTCCTTTGTTGGTCATTACATAACGATGCTATTTAGCCAATTAAAGAGTTCCATGAACTCTACAAAGAGTGGAAACACAGAGAAATGTGACACAAATACAACACCAAAGCAAAGTCTTTTAAAGCCTTTTTTTTTCTTCTTCCTCTTTCGGGAGCGCCAGGAGTGTCAAGTCTGACAGATATGAGCACAATACAAAAACCCAATATTATTATTATTCACACCTCGTTTGAGAAGCCTAAGGAATGTTTATTTAACATATCGATTATCAATGCTACATGTCATTAATATCCTCTTCTCTATGCCTTATTCTCTAGACACCACTTGTAAGCATTCTGGAAGATGCGTAACCATGGTGATGCTTTGAGATCCCGTCTCCATTCTGCTGGCATCCATGGCCATTGCCAGGTCAGTGTGCAGCGTTCAGGATGAGGCATGATAGCCAGATGACGTCCATCCGGCGAGCAGAGAGCCGCGATCCCGTCAGGAGAACCGTTGGGATTCAGAGGGTACTGGGTGGTTGGGGCGCCCTCATCGTCGACGTAGCGTACAGGTGCGAGATCGTTGGACAGGACGGAGGAGTGGATGGACTCGTTGGCAAACTTCATCTTCCCTGTATTAGAGAGAAAACATGAAGATATTGATAGGCCATCATCCAAGATCTTCAGAAACATCAGAATGTTAAATTATATGGAACAATTTTTGACTGGATTCTATGAAAATTCATTTATTTTGGCAATTAAATGCAAATTTATGGCGATGGAGAATCATCCAAACATTTAGTGTATCAATTTTTGTTTTTCTGTTTTCAGCATCATTTACTATCTATATTGCAATGTTTAAATTCCGTTGAAACATATATAGAAATCTCTATCATGAAAACCAATTAAATCAGAATGAGGCCAATCCTAGTTGTAGTTGTGTAAATTCTTGTTTAAAGGCATTGACACCATTGTGTCAAAATATATCTGTATCATTAGGGCAATTTCAGCTTCTCTTAAAAACAATATCTAAGAAAATGAAATGACCTAGTATATGTAAAAGCATTACCAGTAAATATTTCTTAAAGAAACATATTTTCAAAGAGAAGAGTTCTCTAAAACATACCTTCTCCGTGAGCCACCCAGATGCCTAGTGTAGAATCCTGCATGCCTTGTAGCATGATGGCTGGACTCTCTTGGATCTTAACTGTCACAAACCTCGACTCATAGCGCTCAGAATCATTGTGATCTAGTAGTACTCCTTGCTTACAGGCAGCTGAAATTACACAACATTTAAAAAAAATCAATTATCTTGTATGAATTATTAAAATAGACTAATCTTGAAGTACAAGAAATTGGTTCAGAGACATATCTTACTTGTATGTAGACTAGATTGGGTTGATGAATAGCAAGTTGTTAAATAGCACAAACAGTGTTTCTATTCTCTGACATACTCATGACAGGGCTATTTTAACTCTTATACAGTTCCTAAATTATAAATGAGCTTCATTTCTTCATGGATAATAAACGAAATGACAAACAACTCAAAAAATAATACCTCCTTCATTCAAGGGCTGAATTAGTGATATGGGTATTTCCAAAGATTATTTTTATGCAAACAAATTATTTCAAAGTAAAGTGTAAAGTATATATATAAATTTTGTGTGTGCAATGGTGACAAGGAGATCTTTCTATTCTTTTCATATTTATCTGAAAAGCAAGTCTTTAAACGTATTTTTGTTTGTGGAATAATGAACTATTTATTTGTACAATCTTAATGTTCTCATGACCTTTATCATCTGGTACCATTCAAAAAAGAAGTTCTGATCTCCCCCTCTATGAATGATGGAAATGGAAATTATTATTAAAACAAGTACATTTCATCAATTATGAAAATTGATGTTGTACACATACTATGATTTAGTTCTACACAAAATCTTGAATTATGTGTGTGATGTTATTTTCTTTGAAATAAATTATACATTTATTGAAGAAAAAAAAAAATCAATTTGTATAGAATTATTTTGTTTGAGTTTAATTTTATCGAAAGTGAAGTCATGAATCAAGCCTTCACACATGTCAAACATCGTAAACATTTTTTGAGGGAAATATTCACACCTAGAACATTCGGAGACATTAATTTTGTATTTCATGATGTAATGTCATTCATTTTACTCAGCAATCATCACATATATTGTATACTAATGAATTACTACAGATATTTAAAAAAAGATAATTGGGGGGGGGGGGGGTGTAATTAGTCTTCACATACCTGTATTACCATCTGATTGAGTCTGATCAGAAGCCACCCATCCAAGTAGACCCATCAGCTGACATCCATTACACACACCCAATGAGAAGGTATCTGCTCTAGCTCTGAACGCATCAAACTCTGCTCTTACCACGGGGTTGTACAGGATTGCTGCGGCCCAACCTGTTAGGGTAGGGGTAGAAATTAATCATAAACTGTAATAGTAAATTAGCACTGATAAAATCTTGAAAATTAGTTAATTCTGTGATTTAAGACAATGTGTAGAACGGGTGTCACATGCTTATTCACCTGTTCTACACATTTTTACATAATTGCAGTGAAGGGATGTTCCTTTGTCTACCACAGCAATTGTTGAGGGTAGAATGAGGAACTGTATATTTTGTCCTCCTCTTTCTTTGTCCGTCATGTTCATAGTGATAATACAAAGCACATAAGCTCAAGCATTATATATTCGTAATCCATTTTAAAAATAATGTACAAACCTTTAGCAGAACCCATGACATCGGCAAAGCTGAAACCACCCACAAACGCCACCCCTCTGAATTCCTTGAGAGACAAGGTCCCGCTTGCTAAGTCTTGCATGTTAACATCCCATGCTTCAAAGCCTGCCATGTGGAATGAAGCAAGCATCTCACGATCTCCGTTACTTCCTTCCTCACGTATCACGGCTACCTTGGGACGACCTAGAGAGAATGAACACAAAGAAGGATGATTCTTATGATTTTAGCTTGTTGGGAGACTGGCTTGATTAATACATTTTGTAATTTCTGGAACAAAATGGTGTCTCCTTTAGCAGAACCCATGACATCGGCAAAGCTGAAACCACCCACAAACGCCACCCCTCTGAATTCCTTGAGAGACAAGGTCCCGCTTGCTAAGTCTTGCATGTTAACATCCCATGCTTCAAAGCCTGCCATGTGGAATGAAGCAAGCATCTCACGATCTCCGTTACTTCCTTCCTCACGTATCACGGCTACCTTGGGACGACCTAGAGAGAATGAACACAAAGAAGGATGATTCTTATGATTTTAGCTTGTTGGGAGACTGGCTTGATTAATACATTTTGTAATTTCTGGAACAAAATGGTGTCTCCTGGGATGGACTCCCATCTCCCCCCACCATCACACTGGAGTCCTATATAGATGACTAAGGAAATTAATACCTTTGGAAAGTGTAATCAATATAACATTTTCAAATAAGAGATAAGTTGTACAATCCAATCCAATCCAAATCAATCGTTGTAAAATTAAAGGTTGTTTAATAAGAAGTGCGATCATCAAAATGACAACTCAATCAAGTACAGACGTGTTGGATATTGGTCTCTAATTTGATAATCTGTCATGGCGAAGAAAATTTAATAAATATCTTTATATGAAAATTTCCGCAACATGGTACACTCACTTGTCTCCTGGACTGGAGTAGCAGGCTGAGGGTCAAAGGTCAGTTTGTACGGGGGTGCTTTCCTATTCTTGAGCAGGGCCTCCTCTTCTACCACACACGCTTGGTTAGTCTGAAGGCGCTCTAGCTGGAAACTAGTAGCCTCCCATACATCACGCAGGCGCGTCATTGAATCGTCCAGAATGGTACTGCCGTTCAGGTTGATCTTGATCTGGAAATGAAGAAATTATAAAGATAAACAATTATCTAGTTTGTTTAAAGCACATTAAATGATTACGAAACTTTTCTAACCATTTTAAATCAATGCCAAGGCTTTACCACCGACTGCAATTATCAGGACATGGTGCATTACAAAGAAAAATTTGATTACGGTATTTCACTTTATTACATTTGCTTCTAAGCTAAGACAAAATATAAAAGCCTGTCTGAAGGTCTTAGTACCCTCAACATCTTGCCTAAAAGTCAAAGGAACATTAAAGTTCTATCTCAAGGACTAAATTTTGTGAGGATAATTGCCTTGCTATAAACAGGCATTTGCATACCAACTAGGTTCCAAGTCAGGATCTTGTAGTTCCCACACTGAATATTTTAATCAATCTACAGCTGACAATGACTAACAAGTATTCAGCCTACCTTTGCTTCAGCTGCCTCCCCAGATGAAGAGCCTACAACACTACATGTGATTCCCTGATCTCCATACGCCTTACACACAGCCTCCGCATCGGATGGATGAGTCTCCAATACCAGACCCAACTCTTCAGAAAACAGGAACTCAAGTGGAGTGGCTGAAATTGGATTGACAAGAGAACTTAATTGTTCAACTATTTAGCCGTTTATTTGACAGTACATAATAAAGGAAGACAGTAATCACAGAGCAGCAGAAACAATAATAAAGTTGAATACAAATCGGTAAAAGGGCAAAAAGAAGAAATACCATACCACCTTTACATGAACGCAATCTAACAATTGGGTTTCTTTATTCAAATCCATAGTAATGACTTAATAAAGTCAAAGCCAACCAATGCTGTAAACAAACTCCATAAACATAAAGTAAATATTCATAAATGTATAAACATTCTTGTCATACATCTATAAAATGGGAAGCTACATTTCAAGATTTTTGACATTTTAATTGATAACTTGATTTCTAGATTCTTTCTTTTGAAAAATGCAAATAAGTATTACAAACTTTATTCCACTCACTATTAACCTTTGTAGCTAGGTCCACCTTTATGCCACAGTTTCCTGCAAAAGCCATCTCCAAGAGGCAAGTGATCAGCCCACCATCACTGATGTCATGACCAGCTTTCAGAAGACCATCTAAAATGAACATGAAAACAACGTGTTAAGATATGTAAAAAAAGTATTAACAAATGCCCCACCCCCCTCTCCCTCACAAGAAAAAAAAGAAGCTTTCACCAGGGAACCTGCATAACCCGTTGCCTAAGAGAAGCCCATGGAAATTAGAGAATTTGGTAATCAGCGGGTTAAGCTGTATTTGGGTTGCCAGCCTGCAACCTGGAAAATTGGTTGTGTTTTCCAATTCAACTTTGGTGACTATGTACAGTGAATTGCATTCAATTCAAACGTACTGTGACTTGCAGTTAATCCTAATCCCCCACAAGAATCCCAGGTTGCATCTCATTGCAGTAAATCCATTTATAGTGCTCATTTGAATAGATCAATGCATACCTGTGATCAAGTCCTGTGTGACATTGAAAGCCGCAGCCAGGAGTGATGCATCGTTTACATCAGGTACAGTATCTCCTATCTGATTGTAACACTGAGCCAAAGCAGATCCACCAAGCCTACGATGGCCACAGCTAAGGTCTACATACAGCAGGGTACCTAAAACAAACGCAATCGTATCGAAATGTTTCAGTAACCTTAACCTAGTTCTTTATCATAACTCTTCTCTAAGCTCTTATCTGAGCATTTATCAGGTACAGTGTCTCCTATCTGATTGTAACACTGAGCCAATGCAGAAGGGTACCTGAAAAAAAAAAAATCATATAGAAATATTTCATAGTAGCTTGTTGAGGAAGTGTGAAGAAATGGTTAAGATTGATTAAAGCATCTCAGTACAAATGTACAAGTTAAGATAAAGTAACATACATTCAAATGCATCACATTATACCGTGTGTCTCAAAAAAAACGTAACACTTTTGAAATGGTTGCCAAATTGAGCATATATAATTTTATGAAAAAATGTTGATATGTATGGAAAGCTAAAGGACCAACCTTTCATATGATATGACAAAATTGAAAAAAAAATCATGCTTCGATGAACAGTGTTCACTTAAGTTAGAGGTATGAAAATGGGCCTGCGCAGGATTTTTCCTTCCAATTTTGGACAGGTAAGTTACTTTTAGCATACAAAATAAGTTTGATATGAGATATTCATGATCGATGGATTAAGAGTTAAAAGGATGTTTTGAATACCAGTCCTTTCTCTCTGTCATTTATCAATCCCCAAACACCACCCCTGCCACACACACACACACACACACACACCAACTTCCACTCCCATCTTATTGTATCATTGATCTGGTAGATGTGAACAGGATGAAGGAAGAATGGGAAAATGTTAAATTGAAATACCGTATTCAAAATCATAATTGACATTATGCAACCCACTCTCCTCCCCCCCACAACCTTTTCCCATCCCATCACCTACCCCTTGCCTTTTCTTTATCAGTTTTCTTCCGTAAGTTTGGTGGATCATCAATCACATTTTATTCAGGTTTTATGAATGACCCAAACATGTAATAGCTAAGTACATCATTCATTATGCATTGAAAATACCAGAATTCGAGGTATTCAAAATATCCTTTTGATTCAAAATATCCTTTTGATCCATCGATCATGAATATCTCATATCGACCTTATTTTGTAAGTTACAAGTAATTTACCTGTCCAAAATTGGAAGGAAAAATCCTGCGCAGGCCCATTTTCATACCTCTAACTTAAGTGAACACTGTCCATCGAAGCATGATTTTTTTTTAATTTTTTCATATCATATGAAAGGTTGGTCCTTTAGCTTTCCATACATATAGACATTTTTTCATAAAATTATATATGCTCAATTTGGCAACCATTTCAAAAGTGTTACGTTTTTTTTGAGACACACGGTATAACATATAACTTGAGACAAACATAGAATGAGATTCTATGAGGTTATGAATAAAGTTTGGAAATTTACAATGTAGGTAAAAAGAAGGAAAATGTTGAGACTAACCCATATCTACACTATGACCTTTGACCTTACCTTTACCATTTGGGCGTTTTAGGTCTGGCGTGACTGTAGCAGTGATATCTGGACATCCCACATATGTAGATATCACTAGAGCACCTTCACATAAGAAAAGGAACCAAAACGAAATAACAAAGTGTCAGAAATGTCAGAAAAATAACAGTTTTTGCTAATTTTCTCTTAAATAGGAACTGATAATCATAAATAAGTGAAAATTATTCTCCTATGCCTATTGCATAAGTAATTATCTCTAATAGTAAATATACAATGTGTGTGTGAGTACTCCTCTCTCCTCATTATCCAAACCATCTTGTTTAAACTATTAAGCAATTCCAACCACATGGTTATCCATTTCTTACTTGTTACTTGTTGCAATAATCTTAATCGCAGCTCATTGTAAGCTATACCATGATGTCAGTCGTGTCATTTGCCAATGACAAACTTAACTGCGTTTTCAAAACAATAAAAGCATTCATTGAAATGTACTCGAACACATTCAATTTAACCATTGTCTTCATATCAACAACAAACCAATACATCACAAACAAAACCCTTACCTGGTGCTTTGACTGTCTTTCCCTCCACCCTAGCAGCCATACTCAGTGAATAAACCCTTACCTGGTGCTTTGACTGTCTTTCGCTCCACCCTAGCAGCCATACTCAGTGAATAAACCCTTACCTGGTGCTTTGACTGTCTTTCCCTCCACCCTAGCAGCCATACTCAGTGAATAAACCCTTACCTGGTGCTTTGACTGTCTTTCCCTCCACCCTAGCAGCCATACTCAGTGAATAAACCCTTACCTGGTGCTTTGACTGTCTTTCGCTCCACCCTAGCAGCCATACTCAGTGAATAAACCCTTACCTGGTGCTTTGACTGTCTTTCCCTCCACCCTAGCAGCCATACTCAGTGAATCTTTGCCGCCATCGACAGCGATCCCGAGCTCGGACATGAGAGAGCCCATAGCTTGACAAGCATCGTAGAGAGCAGCACCTTCTCCTGGTAGCTTGGCCGGCCACATCCAGTTACCACTGCATTTCACGTCCTGGATATAAATAGTGATGGAGATATTCTGGTGATGCTACCTGCACGACAAGCTTTATTGCTCTTTACTTTCCCCCTTTTTTTGTAGCCTTCTACTCTTTCCTACATTGTGTTGTTCTTTTCAATCTGTTCACTATCCATACATTCAAGTTCTTCATTCTAGATGACCTCTAGACAAGTCTTGTCAAAGTCTCAATTTATTTTTCTGTGCTACATATCATTATCTTGCACATGAAAATAAAAATGGTATCTGTTTTTCAAGTCTTCACTGTAATCACCACAGATCTAGAAAAACAGAAGGAGATTGTGAATTCCTTTCTAGACCAGACAGCTCAAGACAATTTCCTACCTTGAGTGCAGTGACCCTTGCAAAGACCAGATTGGTCAAGGATTCGGCTACGGCCATACGAGCTCCTGAGGCAGCATTGACCAATCCCTTGATAGGTTGTTCTCCTATGGCTGTGGCTGAACCAATGGTCTCAAAGTGAGACAGAGCAGTCACTGCTACATCAGCCAGAGGGGTGTGGAGTGGTCCCACGCACTGCTGCTGAGCAACCAGGCCTGTCACTGATCGGTCAACCTAGACGGGACAAGAAAACAACATCACCATCATCATAAAATCACAAACTTACTGTATCTTGCATCTCGACTAAATTAAATAAAACTATTTTTAAATTCTTTTAAAGTTCTTTTAATTATATACCATGTAATGTTTTTAAGACAATTACTGTAGTACACTGACAATATAACTTGGACATGAAGTAATAAAATTTGATGTTTTATGTATCATAAGTAATTTGCCAAACATCTTTTGATTTTTTGCAAAACACTATGTGCTTACAGAAATAACAGTCAACTGCTTTTAATAATAGATCCTAATTTTCTATAAATGTAGGTTTTCACAATGCAAACTAACTCTCAAATTGGCAGCAATTATTAGTTGAAAACAGCTGAAAGCCCATCAGCAATAGTTTGGCCAGGGGATTAGACCTCCCTGCGAGGTCACTGACAGGTGGTTATCTCATCAAATCAGCTCTCAATTAACATAAGAAAAAGGGGGATCATGAGGGACCAACAGGCACCGATTAGGCATTGTTTGCTGTATAGAGGGCGCAAGTAGCTATAAGTAGTGCAGTGGGGCTTTAAGACAACCTGAATGACTGACCTTGTTTGTGAGATATCTCTTGCTAGCTACTGATGGTAGTCTCAGCACTCTGTCCAGAGCATCAAGGACAGTAAGTCCATCAGGAAGCACGAGAGGTGATAGATTCCTCACAGTACGGTTCATATTGAAGACCTGTCAGAACAAACAGTAAAGAGGTTTGGTGATATTCCATCTAGGCTCCTCTGGAGGAACCTGGGGGGGGGGGGGGCATTTCATGAAACAATTAGTCGGTGGTTTTCACCGACTAACATCATATTCACCGACAATTCTTTTGTCAATTTAGTCAGTGCTGACTAAATTGTCGGTGAACATGATATTCGTCAGTGAAAACCACCAACTAATTGTTTCATGAAACGCCCCCCAGTGGGCAGCATCTAACGGAACCGTCATAAGTACAAGTTTACCGAAATCCCATTAAATGCGTGTATTAAGTTTAACACATGTTTCAATGGGATGTCGGTGAACTTTGACAATTTCATGAAACGCTGCCCTGTACACCCTTGGGCCAAATTGAATGAAACATGGTCTTGCAGCATACCAGTGGGTGTTTGGGAGCAACCAAAGACATTTTAAAGGTTGGAAGCAAGCGCTGTCATATTTGTTTTCCACATTGGTAACTCTGTAAGAGATTTGCCTTAGATTTTTCTTTTTTATAGCCCCCAATGGTTAGTATGAGAACTTAGTGTGTAATGAACTGCTGAGCACCATGCATATTTCTGTTTATTCATTATATGGACAAAAAATTGTGGCTTATCCAAGATCCTATCATATGCATATTAGTAGAGAATTACGTTGTTCATGAATCATGACATAATCTAATTTCCAAATGCAATGAAAACTGATCTTACTATCTAACAGTAGTCATTAAACTAGTATGACCACTCATGCGGTGTATAAAAGTGACTTTTGTGTACAGGTACATTTACTTCTGAATCAAGATATAACATATTGATCTGACAAAAAGAGAATAAATTTGAAAATTAAATGAGAGCTGTCTTCAATCAAGTTTTTCTTGAAGAATACCAAGATATCAAGGTTAGTTTAATTGTAACTGCACTAAAAAACAAGACGTTTCCACTAGTACCTTTCTGGGCATTTTACCTAGGACCCACTCCAGGTCTAGATCCACTGGATTGGACACGATTCTGCTCTTCTTGATCGGAGAATGGTCAGCATCGCCACCTCCTCCTCCTCCGTTCATCATCTCAAGCTTCTCTTCCTCCAAACGAATCTGGAAACATTTTAAAAAAAAATGAAATGTATAGGAGGGATAAACTTTAGCATGGATGAAATTTGCCAACTCTAATCTAGCCTTTGATTTTTGGAGGCATGAAAAATAAAAACATGTATTTGCCATATAATTCTTTTTTCTAATATTGATAATAACTTTGTTGTAGAAAAGTGTATAACAATTTGTTCAGACCTTTTAACGAATGGAAATCTGTTTGCACATTTTAATAACATTACATAAAATCAGTCAGCTAATGTACAGATACAACCTTATATTGAAGCTAGACAACCTTACAACATATACACATACTTTTAAGAACAAAATGGAATTAAAGTCAATTTTAATCTTTGAATTTCATTTGGGAGAATGTTCTAAGTTGTTTCTTTTCCATTCTCTATTAAACAGACTTCTCATTTTTAAATAAAAATCCCAGCAAATACCTTTCCATCTCCTGTAATCTCTCCTACGAAGCAGACTGGGCATCTCTCCCTCCTACACATATCACTTAGCAACTCCTCATCATCTTCATCTACCAGTATAGCATTACTCTCCTGGTATTCAGCACCCCATAGCTCTAGGGTAGTCAGGGTTGGGTCTCCTAGCTGGAAAGCCTTGGTACGGATCACGGCTCCCGCTGGCTCACAGATCTCTTTTAAGACATTACCTGAAAATTCACAGAATTTGAAGAGATACATAAAATAGACTCATAAAGTAGGTACATCACATTATATGAATGAGGAAAGAAGAATGGAGATCTACTGGAATTTGTAAGACAGGTTATTTCTCTGGTGGAAAGAGGATGTTGTTCAATATTTATGAGGCAGTTACTATACAATGTTTTTCGGTAGATGAGAGTCCAGATTAGTGAATAATTAGTTTATATTTGTCAGGATTGGATAGGACTGGACAGCATATCATTTGAGGATATTGGTGTTTTTTTTCCTTTCCTTTATTTAAGAATACTCTGACAAATTGCACTAAAAAAAATTTACAATGAAAGTTTGAACATACAAAGTGTGCAAAAAATGAATTGATCTTGATGCTCGTAAAGGAAAAGTGATGTTAGAAAATGAATTTGTAGACAAACATCTTGTCCTTTCAGTGTCTGCTATGATATGGGCTTACAAAGAATGTAAGTAAAGGAATAATTATAACAAAGTTTCAGAATGTTTGTAGAGTGTCCATTGGTGATCTCTAGTGGAGTAGGTCTTAATGTTTCGGGCAACTTATGGAACTAAATTAAAATACAAATAACAACCTGACAACTGCTTACCATTACCCCCTGCTCCCTGATCATGAATACTCTTGATAGGGTTTCTATCTCCTAGTTCAATACAAGCTCTCACAACCCTGTTCAGTTTCTGTTCCATCTCAGCATCTCCTCTCTGCACAGCACCAAAGTCCAAGGCCTCTGTATTATCACCCTGTACGTGTATGGATGAGGCTGCTCCTCCACCCACACCGATGCGATAGATGGGGCCGCCAAGTTTGACCACTTTCATACCTTGGGAAATAACAAGAAGTAAAGTAAATATCAACTGAAGCAATTATTTACTTCTGGTAAGTTCCAATATTTTGTTTGTTGAGAGCCAGAAGGGCGGTAACTCTGTGTTAAAGTATATGGGTTAACGCCCTTCTAGTTCCAAACAGATGATTTGCATTTCTAAATACCACAAATTCAGCAATTCAAATCCTATCTAACACAGTATGATTTCCACAATAAATGTATTGGGATTTTCAGAATGTTGAAAATTGTCACCGTAATAGAACAGATTCTGCAATCTTTATCATCTTTCGTAACACTATTTATAGGGATGTCAGACGCTCGCGCTGCAATCCTGAAATCGAGCCATCAATGTGCGTACGAGCCAACGGTGATTGTAGTCGAAATAAAAACATGCAATCTTTAAAAATTCATTAAAAATCAAAATTAGAAGGAAAGAACTAATTGATTAAGAATTACCGTAGATTAAAGTTGTATTCATATATAAGAAGCATTTTCTTCACAAGTAGAATCGTAGAATCAATCAAAATATGGCAGTCAAGATGAGCTCTAATTCGCCCATTGGCCCTTTGCAAGCGTTTGAAAGGCATTGTGGCACCCATGGCACTGCTTTTCTGTGACTCTCTGAAAAACTGCGCATGTTTACATCAAAATCTGGAGGTGATCCTGGGGTCACACAATGCCCAAATTTGGACATGCCATTCATGAAACTTAAGAAAATAATCCATGCGCGTTGACTTTTTTGCCTACCCCATACTTTTAATATATTTGAGCAGTAAAAAAAAGTTCCAATTTATAGCGATCTTTTTCTTATAAAAATGAACTTTTTGCAAAAGTCAATGTTAGTATATTTATAAGTGATATTCAAGCTATCTTTGAGCCAAAAATCTAAGGGAAATTCATTCAGGATCATCTACAGATAGTCACAAACTTCCGATGTATACTACCCAAGACTGAACTACCGTAAGTCTCGACACTCGCCCTCAACCCCTGGTGATTCTGTGCTGAACACGTACGGACCGAACGAAATATTTGCAGCTAGAAACTACTTTCCATGGATAAATTGAGAATTTTGATCGACTACAAACATTGAATATAAGTTTTTCATAATTAAAGACTCCATTATTAAAGCAATAACTCAGTATTTATTATAGAAAAGAAGTTGAAATGTTGAATGTGTGTACGAGTGAAATGCCGGGAGGAAGTATAAATGAAAGAAAAGCGTGATGTTATCATCAAGCCGCAATGGCCACGTGCGCGCACGTGGAAATTTCCATTGTAAGCACCGGCAAGTGGCTCTTCTTCTAAGTGCACAAACTCCCTCTTTAAAAAAGATAAAATGCAAGAAATTATTAAAACAATGTTTCAAGGGAAACTAAACACTGTTTCGAGGGAAATTACGTAGAAATGAGCAATTCTAGTGACTCAGCTGTAATTGTAAATATACAGGTGTTATTCTCCTGATACATTTGTAACATTACAAGAGGTTTTCTGGACATTTACCATATTTGTTTTCCTTTATCAAAAAGCAATTTTACATGTACTTGGAATTGATATATTTTTCCACCATGACTGCCAGAATTTTAATCCAGGTTTACATTGAAATATCATCTTAAATTTGTATCGCTGATTATTTGAAAATCTTTACTTGAAAATCAGCGATCCTCCAGATCCTCAAATCGATCCTCAAATTTTATCAAGAAACATTTTTCCTGTGATATATATTTTTTTTTTAAATCTTCGTTTTTCTTTGTTTGTTGCCATGGCAACCTTATATTTTAATTTTAAAAATGTTGTGGAAAGATGTCCCTGCCATTATCTTGGAATGCAAAGTGTTTTGAGTAGCAATTTGATCTGGAAAGTAAATACCGGTATATTAATTTTAAAATATTTTCTTATTTTCATTGTTTTGTTTCCATGGCAACAATATATTTAATTTCAAGGTTTCTCTTAAAAATGTTGATAAAAAGAATATAATGAAGAAAAGTTCTGTTGAAATTTCAATGAGAAACAAGATATATTTTTTGAGATATGGCACATCAAACAATGCTTGCAATGTTGAGGTATGTACTCTTTACTATGTACTTAAATTACACTCGGTGCCATGCTTACATTGTAATTTCCTATGCAAAAACTTCAGGAAATACCCCTAAATAAAAAACATTAAAAAATTAATATCTCGAGAATCGATTTATATTTTGACTCCATTTTTTTTTCCATATTGAATGATAAATTGTGTTCTCCAAATACAGTGCAAAATTTTAATGATTTAATGGACTTCAATTTTTAGTCTAACATCCCTACTATTTAAGGATGAACTTTTCATATTGAGACCTCCTCCCCCCTCCCCCCCCCCTCCCAGATTTTGTTAAAGGCTAAAGTGCCATTCAGTTTTTACAATCCATACCAAGGAATACAATCGTGGCTAAAAAGTCTTTTTAGTGAAATCTATCACATGCACACACATAAACATGTTCATTTAACACTTGTGTGCCTAGTCAAAAATTCAATCTATCAGTACCTACCCTTAACAGGTGTATCTTTGTTGATGTGTCCCTCCTCAAGAGAACCCATCCCCCCTGAGAACATAATGGGTTTGACCCATTCTCTCCTTTCCTCTCCTGGAACAAGCATACCAAAGGACCGGGCAAAACCAGCTAGAACCGGTTCACCAAACTTGTTGCCATAGTCTGAGGCACCGTTGCTTGCCTCCACAGCGACCTCCAGCGGACGAGCCATGTTGCTAGGATACACGAAGGAGGCATCCTCCCAAGGAAGATCGTATCCTGGGTAAAAAAGAAAGATGTTTGTTATGTAACTCTCAGTAAGGATAGATCTATTTAGATGGAGTATATGTAGGCTAGGCCTAAACAAGGGTGTTAATACAAAGATGATTTCAAACACCTCCAATTCTTGAGGGAATTCTATTGGCATGACAATTTTTGATAAAAATTAAATTGAATATTTTAAAAATGAAGTTAACTTGAATTAAAAGAATTTACTAAGAAGGTCCCTGGAGTAAAAAAAGACCAAAAAAAAATATTTGTCAACATTGTTCCTGTAGCTCTGACTATCCTGTATTTGTAATGATCACAAATGTTTCAGAAAAAACTTATACTGCTCAGTAAAATGGACTTTAGAATGGAATAGACCAACAGGAAAAACCATGAATCAATTGATAATTGTACAATAAGAACTGGAACGAACACTGAGAAAGTACAAGGATGGCGCAGAATAGTGAAGTTTAAAAACACTAATACAAGCAATCTACAGATGATATGAAGACAGACATATAGGAATGTATGACTATGTCTAACCTGGTATATGCAGGTTGCCAAAGCAGTAGCCAGCTGTACCAGCCACCACATGAGAGCCTTTCCCCGCACTCTGGACATCTCTGATTCGCCCTCCTGTACCTGTAGTAGCACCACTGAAAGGCGCCACTCCTAGATAGGATAAGACACATTCAAAGATATGATATAGAATATGTTTATGTAACGTGTAACTGCAAGATATGCTCCATGATCAAAGTCTTAACTTCAACCTTAACAGAAACTACACCTAAACCTAACTTGAACCCAACTCTAAACCTAACTTGGAATCCAATCACAACCCAAGCTCTACCCCTATATCTGTGATGAACTAGCCTGAAGCAAATGTTGGTTCATTGGTCAAGGGGCTATTTACATAAGTACATGTACATTGTTAACCCCTTAACACTAAAATGCAGCAGAAAGGCATTTTGCCAATCTGTGAATGTGCTGTATATAGCACAAACCTTGTTCTTAAACATCTATTGGCAAATAAGAAGAGGCTTGTAAAGAAAATATTTCCTCTGAGAATATAAGAACATTAAACAATGTCAATGAGAATGGTGCAGTGTACCTGTAGGAAAGTTATGAGTCTCAGCAGTGAAGATGATATGTCGATCAAGTCGCTTGTCAGTCATTGGTGTTGCCGAGCAACCAGGTCGGACTGGGTAGAGAGCTTTGATGGAACTCCCCCTAATCGCACTGTAAATTAGAAAGAAAACACCATAACGTCATAGATTTTACAAGAGATGTAAATGCAATGATTCTAATGATTTTGTTTAATGATATATAAAAATAACAAAATCTCATCTATTTATTTCTTTTTTAATTTTGTTTTTCCTTTTCTCTTTTTTCTCTTCAATTTTCTCATTGAGTAATATTCAGCTGGGATGGCTTCATCAGTGGTTTCAACACTTTTTTTTTGTAAGAGCAAAAAAAATGACAATATCTTCTCAAAAAATGTCCTAGATTTTGTCAAAGTTACTGTAATCTTCACGGCATTCTTTAACTTTCACATCGACTTCAATATCTTCTTCTACATTTTTGTCTCCAATGTAATCATGAGGGTACACTGCTTCATGATACTACTTACCTGCTACTGTGATAGAATGTCATGATATAGTTAGGATTGCTATTGACCAGATCAAGCAGTGAATCCTTATTCAGCTTCTTGATACTGCTTTACTTCTCTGTATCTGCCTTAACAACCTGCATAAAAATCATACCAGTACAGAACTATCTTTACACAATGGTGCAAGACTTCTGTATTTTGTGCTACCAATGATTTTCAGAACTATCAGAGGAGGAAATTCAAGTTGAAGATGATGAAGTACTTACCTACTATTGTCAGAGAATTTGATGAGATTGTTTGGATTGCTATTTTCCTGTGTTTTCATGACCAGATCAAACAATGAATCCTTCATCTCCTCACCATCTACTACCATACGTCCCTTGAAAAACCAATGACGACTATGCTCACTGCCAATACAATAAAAACAAGCCAATATTAAAGGGAGTGTAGCTTGGCAAATGAAATACTGGTTACCGCCATCTACGTCTTCTTTTGGACAACTGCACGTAAACAAAAGGACTTGATTAACAGTAGTCAGCGACTGAATCTCTACATGGTCAGTGTTTGCGAAATCCACCAAAGTTCTCCTCACGCTTCAGTTTCACACACTTGATTGCTGCGGTCGTATCGTCCATAGTCGTATTATACCTGATTGGCCCCCGAGTCAGGCCACGGGAAAGAAACATAGTCTCGTCAGGCTACACTCCTTTTACCCTTAATGACAATCATTTTGCTAAGAACTTTCATAGGTAGTTTGTTCAAAATTCAACAACAGGACATAGCAACTTCTTCACAACAGCATTTCATGGAGATTGGCAGATACATAATGATTATTATGATTTTTAAGTATGTTTTTCTTCTTTTTTTGCACTCCCATGTTGTTGATCAAAATGTAATGAAATCTTAGTGATAACAACAAAAATGGATCTGCATTCACTATATATGGACTGGTGCTAGACTGAATCTTACTCATCATATGGGTATTAGAATCTGTATCAAAATATTGAAACAAAATGTCAAGTAGGGTCCTTTTTTTTTTAATTGACTGAAATGATAAGTCATAAAATGACCTTAAGCCTGTCTGTGCTAGTTTAGCTAGGGGGATTAGACCTCCCTGCATAGTCACTGACAGGTGGTTATCTCATCAAATCAGCTCTTAATTAACATAAGAAAAAGAGGATCATGGGGGGACCAATGGTCACTGATTAGGCATTGTTTGCTATATAGAGGGCGCAAGTAGCTACAATTAGTGCAGTGGGGCTTTAAGAAGCGTACCTGTTGGACTGAGCTAGATCAAAACATTCCACACTGGTTGGATTCCTTTTGATCTTGTTGGTAAACATATCAAGGTAGTAGTCTAGATCCCAGTCATCGAAGGCAAGACCTAAAAGATAAGAAAATCAGTAAATGAGTTACAGATCACTAAGATCGACTGACATCAACAGAGAGTGCAGATGGGAGTATTTTGAGAAAAGATCAAATGAAATGTTTTCACAATCAGCCTTCTTTAATTGATGCAAAACATAAATGATACAGTGCAGTATTGTATATGGAACAATGTTTTTGACAGCCCTTGAGTATAGAGGTTCAATCATATAAATTTCAATTGTAGCAAGAATGGAAATACAATGGACTTTTAAATGTTTTTGTTTTTGCGTGTTACAGGGCCTATCTGCTTGTATTTGTTTTTTGCAATGTAGTACAGAGACCGGGATGCCTAAGTCAGGGTAATAATTCTTATACCACCAAGATACACTATTTCATTATACATTGCACTCTACCCAAACAAAAAATCACTTCAATTATTATCAAGTAAAACATTTGTTGACATGAAGCGATGCCAAGGACCCACTATTTGGAACAAACTACCCCCTAAACTTGAACAGTGTGCATCTTTAAACAGTTTTAAGCATCATCTAAAACTTCACCCGATACAGCAAATTTGAATTTGACAAACTCAATTTTTATGTGTGTAATTACCATTGTAGTATTGTATTTTCTTTGTCCCCCTTTTTGTTTTTATTGTGTGTACATTTTTAGGATCATCTACCTATAAGTTTTTGTAACTTTTTTGATGATCCAACCACTTCGTAATTTCCTTTAGTGTACTTTCCATTTTAGTGGTTTATCTATGTTTGCAAGAAACTATGGTATTCTTTGCCTTTGTATGTTTTTATGAAAATGGTGAATAAATTCAATTCAATTCAATTCAATTCAATTATTGTTCGTATATTTTGTATTGTAGTTACATTTATATTTTCTTTGTTATTCAGTTATTATATTTTGAAAAATGCAGAAATAAAATAAAATAAAATAATATATGGCTGTTTTCTGAATTCCTACCAAGATCCTTGTTAGCTTTCTTGAGAGCCTCCTTCCCTTCACCCATGACATCCACATCATAAACATCCTCAGGTTTGACCTGGATATCAAAGCTCTGCAGTGGCTCCACGTAGCGGCATTCTGTCATGCGATCATGCAGCGAAGCAAGGATAGTACGCTCAGCTTCTGATAAGACGGACGGCTTGGTAGCTGTGAAGAGGAAGCTCCGAAAGCGCTCGATGCGGGAGATCTTTGTGAGACCAGCCGATTGACAGATGGAAGCTGCATTGGTCGACCAGGCTGTGGAGAAGTTCAACCTGAAAAAATGGATGTCAATATAGGTAGACAATGTTAGTAAATAATTTGGACTACATGATGGATTAATCTTTGGCCCAATGGAGAAGACCAAATGACCACTCTGTTCTAAATGTCAGTGTAGACACTCATTCAATGGACACTCATTTATTGGATTAAAGCTGTCAAACTTGATACCCATATTTTACATCATCATGCTAAGCAAACTAAACATTCATTCCACTGAGGCTGTTTACATTTAAAGGTCATCTGTACTAGTGTGAACAGGAGGGATTAGACCACCCAGCAAGGTCACTGACAGGTGGCTATCTTATCAACTCAGCTCTCAACTAACATAAGAAAAAGAGGATCATGGGGGCCAAACAGGCACCGATTGTGCATTGTTTTCTATATAGAGGGAGCAAGTAGCTACAAGTAGTACATTGGGGCTTTAAAGCTAAGTTCTGTATTTAGAGTGATTTTCATTTTTTTAAAGAAATGTAAATAAACAATATTCAGACCTGTTGATACAGAAGAAAATTTGATTATACATGTCAAGTTTTAAAAAAATTACATCCTTCAAAGCACATACAGTGATATTTACAAATGGGACTTCTGACTCATATAGTTGCTACATTGAATGCTCCAAACAATAAAATCATTAAAAAAGCATATGACAGATTAGGGAAATTCTTGTTATTTCAACTTGTAAGGGACAAGTTCTTACAAACAGGAACATTTTGTTATCTTCCAGAAACTAAACCTTGACCCACCTTGGACCTATCTCAATGAACAAAGCATCCTCTGTCTTCTTGGCATCTAACACTGAGGATGAAGAGACTTTGTCATTCTGAAATGGAGTTCCTAGGATGAACAGCAGCTTCTTTAACTCATCAGCTGTTAGTTCTGCAAATGGACCAAGAAAGCAAAAAATAAGGACCAAAGAAAATAATACTAAGCTGGAAGAATTGTTGAATGTACTTTAATCTTTAACCTATGTTATGTTTCACTCAATTATTGAGTTATTAATGTACAAATGTATTATTATTATGGAAATAAAAACCTCGCTTGAGGATAAGAGAAAAAAAAAAGGACCACCTATTCAAATGAAACAGACAGTTATCTTCTTACATGAAAATCATATTTTGAGAACTTTGTTCATTAGTAATTCATTACCATGTAGTATGGATGAAGCTTGAAAGTTGGAAATCCTAGTCACAAGGTAGAAAAATAGCCTTGGTAATTAACAAACATACAATATCAAGTACAGCCTTTTCACAGAAATTAATCTTAACTTTGGAACTTGAAGTAGACTAGACAACAAAAGGGTAAATATGGCCTCAACATTCACAACTGAATAATACAAACCTTAAAACTACAACAACAACAACAGCAACAGACAATTTCGCTTTCCCTCTCCAGGCTCAATAAACCATAGTGTCGTAGTTTCAAAAGGGAAAAAAACACAATATGCCTTGACACTAAGTCGCTTTATGATATATTCATTTACCTCCATCTACTTTGATGTTATAGCATGCCTCTGTCTCAAGCTTTACATCTGTTTCATTTCCCACAATGCTTTTCACTTTGCTAAGCGTTGTCTGATGTGCACCATCACTCAAGGCTGGAACGGTGAAGTAGTGGATGACAACCATATTGAAATCCTCTTTGCAGTAAGTACTCTCCTTGTGCACTAAATCCAACCTTTAAGATATCAACAAATTGCAATGTTAATAAAAAATACTTTGGTGTTTATGCACATACCAAGTTGATGCTAGAGTTATCACTGTAAACGCTGTTATTCTCGCATGATTCATTTTTCGCGTTGAGTGACCCCAAAACATATTCGCTCGTTCTTAAATTCGTGTTGCACACAATTCAGCCCGTTCAAAATATGCATAAGAAGTCATGCTTATATATTCGCTGACACCGACTTTAGCACGAAATCCGCTAAAAATAAGGAACCGCAAATATTACGTTTACAGTAGTGCCAAGAGATCAAAAATACGTAATCAAGTTTATAATTATAAAATACTGTTGTAAAATTGCATTTTGTAAGCCAAATTATTGTACCCTATTTTGCGGACGCGTAAGTTCATACGTGTCTTGGATGCGCTTACGCGTCCGTCCGTCGCCAACCTCTCAAAGACGGGCCTATAAGAGTCCCGGACACGGGCCGTCACTTCATTCTGGATTCTGCTGAGCTGTCAAACACACACACTTACTCCAGGATCGCTTAGTTTCCCGAATCATGGACTCCCGGTTCACCTCAAGACCCGGGAGTTAGCATGTAGCTGCGAACCTGCAGCTATGCTGAGCTTTGCTGAAGTACAAGTAGAGATAATATAAGGTTAGTTTATTGTTCAGTCGGTGTCTTGTCTTTCCTTCTCCATTTCATACATTTCACCGCATCGTAAGTAAAAGTACGGTGGTAACTCCGCCATCATTCATCTGTTATCATTCTACTCACCACCCGTTTTTACTTCATTGGCGCTGCGAGTAGGGACAGACCTGATTTGGGTCAGTCCGGATTGGATTTGCCTAGACCAGGTTCAGGTCCGCCGGGATTGGACTTACCTGAACCTGATTTCGGTCAGTCTGGATTGGATTTGCCTGGACCAAATTTAGGTCCGTTGGAATTGGACTTACCTGAACCTGATTTCGGTCAGTCCGGATTTGACTTACCTGAACCAGATTTGGGACCGTCGAGAAGGGATTTGCTTGCGCCTGATTTAGGTCAGTCCGTGGGAGTGGACCTGCTTGAAGTGGTTTTAGGTCAGTCAAGATTAGACTTACCTCAACTGGATTTAGGTCAGTTGATTGGATTAGAATTACCTGAACTGAATTTTGGTCAGTCAACAAGAGTAGACGTACCTGAACTGGATTTCGGTCAGTCAACAATAGTAGACTTACTTAAACTGGATTTGGACTTACCTGAATTGAATGTCGGTCAGTCCGCAAGTCTTGAGTCTGAACTTCTTTCCGGAGAAGACCCATTGGATGAGGAGGTTAATCCGAAACCTGGGTCGTCTCAGTTAGGTATGAGTAAGTCAACTCTTCTAGACAAGGGGGGTAGTCAGGATTCTGATCTGCAACCCGAGTGTCCTGAATGTTCTCGGCTTCTCCCGCCTTGGCCTCCTCCTGTTGACGAATCAATTGATGTTGATGTACCTGAATGTTCCTGGCTTCTCCTGCCATGGCCCCCTCCTTCTGTTGATGAATCAACGGATGTCGATGTGCCTGAATGTCCCTGGTTTCTCCCACCATGGCCACCTCCTCCTGTTGACGAATCAACGGATGTTGATGTGCCTGAATGTCCCTGGTTTCTCCCACCATGGCCACCTCCATTTGATGAATCAACGGATGTGGTTGTGCCTATCGCACAGGATTGGCCAGCGGAAGTGATAGTGTACAAATTATGTAGCACTTTGATTTTTAGTTGCTCTTGGGAATGTTGGTCAAGGAGAAAGCTGTCATCGTCAAGGTACCTCTCTCTCAATTTCTAGTTGGTATGGGTTTTGTAGACTCTCTCTCAATTTCTTGTTTGTATAGGTTTTGGTGTAATATGCTTCCATTACCTGTTCATAGGTAATGAAGTTGGTTCTCAGGGGACAAAGTAAAAGCCAACCTTCTCTTGGACTTGTTTGCTTTGATCTTTTGCTGCTGATAATTCTTGCTTGCTTTCACCGCTTGTTTCTTCTTCGCAGTTCTGCTGTCCATCAACGGATAGAGCAGAGAGCAGAGTTTTCTATTACTGCTCCATCTTGGCTATTTCTTTACGCTGATGAAATGGAATCCGTTGCCTTCGTTGCAGACGAATCGGCTGCTGTAATATCAACAGAAGAGCTATTGGGATTTTCTGCATGATATCTGCCCCTGTTCTGACATTGCCTATAGTAGTCGTAGATTATGTAGTTCTGTTAGCCAAGAAGTCAAATTCAGTCTCGGAACCCAGGTCAGGTCATGTTTATAAAAAGTTAAGTTAGATAGTCCAGGAGATTATGATTAATTTGAGTCATATCAGAAGAAGATTTGGAAATAAATTCTTATGGAATGACTATTAAAAGTGTTATTTTTTGTTAAAGGTGACCTGATTTGGAAGAGAGACCAAGAAGATGGCCCAATAAAGTGATTCCTTGTTTATTACGACGGGAAGTGATCCGGTTGAGAATGATGTCCAATTCGACAGGTCATGCTGGTGTTAACCCTACCGGGAGTAAAATCAGGTCCGGGTATTTCGGGGTGCTCCATGCAAACAGTATAACAAATCTGTTAGATATGGAAAATGCTCCCTGATTGATTCTTCTCGACCTGGTCATGCAAAGACAACTGTGCTCTTCCGCAGTATGTAATTCAAGGAAAGGAATTATATTGTTTTTTTAATGGCTACGGCTATCGATAAGTATTGTTCCAGCATCGGTTCCCCAGCCTGAGCTTTGGCTAGACTGGGGTTGACCTGAGGCGGAACTTAGCAATGGATAGGCTTCTAGTCTATATTTATTTCATTCCTGTTAAAGCAATCCAGGTGTCCTTGAAATATTTTTGCAGGATTTTCTGTTATGTGAATACAGGATTATCCGTTGTGTAAATACAGGATTCTCCATATAAATACAGGATTATCCGTTGTATAAATACAGGATTATCCGTTGTATAAATACAGGATTCACCGTTGTATGAATACAGGATTTTCCACATACTCATTTGTTCTGGAATGTGCATTAGACTCGGTCACTGTACGGTTACCTTGAGTTTAGTGTACTTGCAAAATCATGGATTGTATTAACGGACTGTAACTTTTTTATATTCTGTAACTCCTTTATATATTCTGTAACTCTTTATATATTCTGTAACTCTTTATATATTTTGTAACTCAGTGTCCCCTGGTTTGTTATGCTCTAATAGGAGAGTTTTTGAGATTTTGCAATATAATATATACAATCTAATTAAACAATGCTCCATGCAAACAGTATAACAAATCTGTTAGATATGGAAAATGCTCCCTGATTGATTCTTCTCGACCTGGTCATGCAAAGACAACTGTGCTCTTCCGCAGTATGTAATTCAAGGAAAGGAATTATATTGTTTTTTTAATGGCTACGGCTATCGATAAGTATTGTTCCAGCATCGGTTCCCCAGCCTGAGCTTTGGCTAGACTGGGGTTGACCTGAGGCGGAACTTAGCAATGGATAGGCTTCTAGTCCATATTTATTTCATTCCTGTTAAAGCAATCCAGGTGTCCTTGAAATATTTTTGCAGGATTTTCTGTTATGTGAATACAGGATTATCCGTTGTGTAAATACAGGATTCTCCATATAAATACAGGATTATCCGTTGTATAAATACAGGATTATCCGTTGTATAAATACAGGATTCACCGTTGTATGAATACAGGATTTTCCACATACTCATTTGTTCTGGAATGTGCATTAGACTCGGTCACTGTACGGTTACCTTGAGTTTAGTGTACTTGCAAAATCATGGATTGTATTAACGGACTGTAACTTTTTTATATTCTGTAACTCCTTTATATATTCTGTAACTCTTTATATATTCTGTAACTCTTTATATATTTTGTAACTCAGTGTCCCCTGGTTTGTTATGCTCTAATAGGAGAGTTTTTGAGATTTTGCAATATAATATATACAATCTAATTAAACAATGCTCCATGCAAACAGTATAACAAATCTGTTAGATATGGAAAATGCTCCCTGATTGATTCTTCTCGACCTGGTCATGCAAAGACAACTGTGCTCTTCCGCAGTATGTAATTCAAGGAAAGGAATTATATTGTTTTTTTAATGGCTACGGCTATCGATAAGTATTGTTCCAGCATCAGTTCCCCAGCCTGAGCTTTGGCTAGACTGGGGTTGACCTGAGGCGGAACTTAGCAATGGATAGGCTTCTAGTCCATATTTATTTCATTCCTGTTAAAGCAATCCAGGTGTCCTTGAAATATTTTTGCAGGATTTTCTGTTATGTGAATACAGGATTATCCGTTGTGTAAATACAGGATTCTCCATATAAATACAGGATTATCCGTTGTATAAATACAGGATTATCCGTTGTATAAATACAGGATTCACCGTTGTATGAATACAGGATTTTCCACATACTCATTTGTTCTGGAATGTGCATTAGACTCGGTCACTGTACGGTTACCTTGAGTTTAGTGTACTTGCAAAATCATGGATTGTATTAACGGACTGTAACTTTTTTATATTCTGTAACTCCTTTATATATTCTGTAACTCTTTATATATTCTGTAACTCTTTATATATTTTGTAACTCAGTGTCCCCTGGTTTGTTATGCTCTAATAGGAGAGTTTTTGAGATTTTGCAATATAATATATACAATCTAATTAAACAATGCTCCATGCAAACAGTATAACAAATCTGTTAGATATGGAAAATGCTCCCTGATTGATTCTTCTCGACCTGGTCATGCAAAGACAACTGTGCTCTTCCGCAGTATGTAATTCAAGGAAAGGAATTATATTGTTTTTTTAATGGCTACGGCTATCGATAAGTATTGTTCCAGCATCAGTTCCCCAGCCTGAGCTTTGGCTAGACTGGGGTTGACCTGAGGCGGAACTTAGCAATGGATAGGCTTCTAGTCCATATTTATTTCATTCCTGTTAAAGCAATCCAGGTGTCCTTGAAATATTTTTGCAGGATTTTCTGTTATGTGAATACAGGATTATCCGTTGTGTAAATACAGGATTCTCCATATAAATACAGGATTATCCGTTGTATAAATACAGGATTATCCGTTGTATAAATACAGGATTCACCGTTGTATGAATACAGGATTTTCCACATACTCATTTGTTCTGGAATGTGCATTAGACTCGGTCACTGTACCGTTACCTTGAGTTTAGTGTACTTGCAAAATCATGGATTGTATTAACGGACTGTAACTTTTTTATATTCTGTAACTCCTTTATATATTCTGTAACTCTTTATATATTCTGTAACTCTTTATATATTTTGTAACTCAGTGTCCCCTGGTTTGTTATGCTCTAATAGGAGAGTTTTTGAGATTTTGCAATATCTGAGATATATGCTACAATCTAATTAACCGGGAGGAATGTTGTAAAATTGCATTTTGTAAGCCAAATTATTGTACCCTATTTTGCGGACGCGTAAGTTCATACGTGTCTTGGATGCGCTTACGCGTTCGTCCGTCGCCAACCTCTCAAAGACGGGCCTATAAGAGTCCCGGACACGGGCCGTCACTTCATTCTGGATTCTGCTGAGCTGTCAAACACACACACTTACTCCAGGATCGCTTAGTTTCCCGAATCATGGACTCCCGGTTCACCTCAGGACCCGGGAGTTAGCATGTAGCTGCGAACCTGCAGCTATGCTGAGCTTTGCTGAAGTACAAGTAGAGATAATATAAGGTTAGTTTATTGTTCAGTCGGTGTCTTGTCTTTCCTTCTCCATTTCATACATTTCACCGCATCGTAAGTAAAAGTACGGTGGTAACTCCGCCATCATTCATCTGTTATCATTCTACTCACCACCCGTTTTTACTTCAATACTCTACTATAACAACATAACTTGGGTTATGTTATATATATCTTGAATCGTATACCATTTTGGTACATGATATATGTGCGTCCACCCGCCATGCGAGCAAAAATTGTTCAGGTTAAATAGAACGGAGCACCACTCAATGAAACGACCGGAAGTTTCAACAGGATCACCTCACACTTCCGTACACTGATGATTTTAATACTAAAATGAAAAGAAAATCCCTCCTGATATCAGTAAAATAAAAAAGCCTGCCGCTGACCGGTGTTAACAAACGATCAGCAACGCTAAACAACATGCGATGTAATCAGGCGTTGAGGTCTCTTTTCATTTTGAAAAAAAAAGCGTTTGAATTAGCAAATGGCAGAACTTAGCTGATTACGCAGGCCCATTAGGTAAAAATAGGCTCAAATATCCGCAAAAACAAGGAAATTTCCACCAACAAAAGTAGTTTTCACATATAATTGTGAATATTTCATTATACATGACCGGTGAAACCGTTTCGTTCTTGAGATGGGTACCCCCCGGATATATTCATTTGATAGTTTATAAAAAATACACCTTAAATTATTCTTAGTAAAAATAGATCTACAATGTTTTGAAAGTTTAGATAACTTCACACAGGTACCCGCCCGCCCGCAACCAACCATTGGTATGTACCGTACTTGTATTGTACAGCGGTTTGCCCCTACTAATATTATATAATTTATAATATTGTAGTAGGAGTTGCCCCCACCCCCATATAAGCCTCCTACCACAAGAGGGCGCCATAGGTCTTCTCGCACTGGGACGACAAGCTCTTACAAGCTCCTAGCACTAGAGGGCGCCATTGGCCTTCCCGCGCTAGGACGACAGATTGAGAACTGACATAGACTGACTGGTACACGTTGAGATACACTCCGAGTAACTAGATTGGTAAGTGCAAGTTCTTTGTCTCATTTGTAGTATTTAAGACGTAATACATTGTAGCCTATAATCCATAGGTCAAGGCTACTTCATTGGCGCTGCGAGCAAATTGCTTTCTTGCATTTGCGGTGATTTTTAAGACTTGTGATTTTTGCACAGCGAGCACGGCTGCCCTAGGTAAAACATATGCGGTCCGATGCGTTGGGCTAAGCTGCTCGCTGTGAATTGCTATAATCAGTAGATTAGATCCTAAGTTAAATTTCGAATTTTCGTCTTGGGCAGGGCGGGCTACTCTGCTTTGCCTATTTCGTAGTTTTTGGTGTATAATTCTCTGTTGTTTCGTGTGGGTGTTTCGAGCCAGGCTGTAATATTAGCCCGGTTTGGGACATTTTTGCTGTGATTTTTTGGTCGGTCGTCTGCTCTCGCAAACTCCAAGTGTAGTTCCGTCACGGCTGTATGCGTGCCTGGGCTTTTTCACTGGGGGTTTGAGGGCAGTGCGATTCGAGTGTGCGTGTTTGAATTTTCTGTAGCGAGTGTTTGAACTTTGTGGTGGGGGGTGTCTGAATAGGCATCGTTTTGTGTTGAGCGGTTGTTTTGTACGGGAGTTCGAGCCAGGCTGTAGTATTGGCCCGGTTTGAGATATTTTTCGCGGGCGTGCTATTTTTTCCAAGCGCACAGGTTTTGGCGGTTGCAGGTTTTGAGCGCGCAGGTTTTGGAGACTGCCGTTCGCGCCAAAAGCGTTTACCACACACTACAGCGTATTGGATTCGGCGGAGGGATATTTTTTAGTCCTTCTCCTCTCCATCGACGCCATTTTGTTTTCGGGCGTCTGCTGATCGCTGACGGGACCAGACCTGGTCTTATCTGTCGCCTTTAGGCCTATGCAGATTGTGGGATAGTTAAAGCTTTTGGGCGGTTGGAGTGGGATAAGTTTTTGATTTATTCTCCGTTGCTCTGTGTTTTGAAGCCTGTTTTGCCCGGATTTGGGAGCAGGTTGATTGTGTCATCACATTTGGAGTTTAGACCTGGATCTATTAGATCTAGGACCTAGACCTGCTTTTATAGTGGATAGCAGTATAGACCTAGGCTGTCTGTAATTATTTAGGTGCGCGAGTGTATGGTTTTTGTGCGTGTTGTGTGTGGACCCACCCACTCGTTGTAGTGCGGGAGTCCTTTAAAAAAAAAAAAAAAAAAAAAAAAAAAAAAATCGTGCGTGTGATTATCCGGGTTGGAGTGATGTGAGTAAACAGCACCTAGTTAAGAATTCAGGGAACTTATTTTTCCGTCGGGTTATTTCCCCGACGTAACTTAGTTGTAATTTTAGTAGACTAGTCTAGGCCTAAGGCTTTTGCGATTATGGGGTCGCTATGACATATAGGGAGGCTAAGATCCCTATTAATAGGTGTTCTTTTGAAGAACTCCTCGCAGACGTGCCGGGGCTAGCTCCTGTGCAGGCCGGGATCATGTTGGGTCTCCGGACTGAACACGGGAATATTACCCCGGGATTATTTTGGGCGTCCCCAGGGCTAGTAGAGTCCAGGGGGCTGCTAGACAGGTTCGACTTTGCTCCTCGGGAGAGTACCCGGGGGGCAGATGGGGTTCCCAATCAGAGTGTTTTTGTCACTTCGTCGGGGCAGCGTGCCCTGAGCACCAGCACCCCATGCGGGGCCCAGGCCCAGGTGGGGGGACACCAATACCCCTATGGTGTATATCCGTCTCGCTTGGTTAACCGAGGGGATGTATCGGGTAGGCCCCAGAGGGGCAGTCCCATCCCAGGGTATCAGAGGGGTCGGTTAGGCCTAGGGGCCCTCCCCTTTCCCGAAGAACCGATCCGTCGGGGTCCTGCTCCCAGGAGGAATAGGCAGGGGGGAAACGCTGGTAGAGTATCCTACCAGCCACTCCCCTTTTTTGATGGGCGCGGAAACTGGAGGGCTTTTCTCCATAAATTCACTGCGTTTGCGGACCAGCAGGAATGGGATGGGCCCCAGAGAGTGAATCAGCTAAGCTGGTGCCTAGAGGGGAAAGCGGGAGATTATTTGAGCCTGACTCTGGAACAAGAGCCGGGTCTGAAGTATTTCCCGCTGGTCCGAAAATTGGCGCAGCGCTTCGATCACGGCGGGTTGACGGAATCTGCTCAACTCGAGTTTGCGTACGCCAGGCAGGGGCCAGAGGAATCCTTGCTTGAGTGGTCTGATCGGGTGTTCGGGTTAGCTCTCCGAGCATTCCCTGGGGTCCAGGGGTCCCATTCGCACCAGTAGGCGGTCCTCCGCATGTGTCGAGGGTGTTTGAACCGGGAGGCGGGATGTCACGCGCTGGCTCAACATCCCGCCACCGTTGGAGAAGCGGTAGGACATATACAGTGGCACCAGCATGTGCACCGAGCCATGTACGGGCGGGGGCGTCCTGTTAATTCGGTTGCCTTTGAGGATGCGGGGGAAATTGAAGTCCGCCAAGTGGACTTATCCCCCCAACCTCCTAGTCGACCTGAAGACGGACAACTCGCTGCAGTAGAACACCGAATGGTGGAGCGCCAGGGCCGCCTAGAGGCCCTGGTAGCTAACATAGAGCCCCGGCTAGCTAACATAGAGCCCCGGCTAGCTAACATAGAGCGGGATGTCCGGAAGATCCAAGATATCCTACAGACAAGGCCGGCGGCTTCCCGGGAAAGAGCCAAGTCCCCGGGGGGTGACCGGTGTTGTGCTTGCGGGGGGCACGGGCACTTCCGGAACCAATGTCCCACAGCTCGTTGCGACAGAGGGAATGTGCGTGTTTCCTTTGTCAACTGCCCCGAAGTGGGAAGCCCCAGCGGGTCGGAGGAGGAGACCAGCCCCCGATCCGAACGAGGCCAGCTAGTGACCGGGACGCTGGGAGGACGGGCAGTTATTCCCCAGGCAGCTGTAAAGCATGTGGGGGAGCCTGTTTCCGGTGAAACTGGGTTGAATGAAACCTCCACGAAACTTCCGATTCCTCCACAGGTGGTCGGGTCGCTGGACCCGATGCCGGGTCCCACTTCGGATCCGGAGTCGGGATCGGAGGGAAAAGCGGAGGTAGTGGTTTGCCGGCTGCATTCCAGTTCCTCTCTTAATATCCCTATAGTGATAGGGGGTTTCCCCCTTAGGGCAATAGTGGATACGGCGGCTGAGGTGACTATCATCTCGGATCGGGTGCTTCAGCGCCTGAAAACGCAGCCCAAAAGACTGCGGGAGGCCGTATTACATGCTCCAGGTAGGGACATAAGCATGAGGGGGTCAGTAGTGGGGCCGGTGAGCATTCTGTTGGGGGGACAAGAGTTCTCCAAGCAGTTGTATGTTGCACCCATTTCAGACGACATGTTGCTGGGGAGGGATTTTCTCAGTAAACATAGGGCGGTTATTCACTTGTATCGCCCCAAGTTACTGCTAGGGGAAGTGGAAATTCCCATGCAGCATGGGGATAACCCCAGACGGATGGGTGTAGCAAGGGTGTATGCCCGCAAGAGGGTAATCCTTCCTCCCAATGCCGTTAAGAGGGTGACTGGGGTTATCGACCAACGGATAGGGGATTTTGTGTTTGGACCACTGCTAAACCCTGTTCCTTATATGGGGCGGGGAAGAATGCGGAGGTAAGAGAGTTGGTAGCCCGGACACGGGGTAACCGTCTCCAGGCTCTCCTAGAGCAGACCTGGGGTTAACGCCCAAGCGCTCTATGGCCCGTTAGGTCGGGTGTGCACGGGAACTTCTGTTCCTGTGGCACTAAGTTTTCAGGGTGCGCTTGAAGGTGGGAACTATTGAGTTCCTATCTCCTTGTTTTTGCTACATCAGCTACGGGAACTTCTGTTCCTGTAGCGCCAAGTTTTCCTGGTGCGCGTGAGGGTGGGAACTATTTAGTTCCTATCTCCTTGTTTTTGCTACATCAGCTACGGGAACTTCTGTTCCTGTAGCGCCAAGTTTTCCTGGTGCGCGTGAGGGTGGGAACTATTTAGTCCCTATCACCTTGTTTTTGCTACATTAGCAAGAACATATATCGTATGTCAGTAAGTTTTTTTTTGTTGGATTTTTAGCATTTTTTCCTAAATGCCCGTTGGCATATGTTTTTGGTTGTTCCAGGGGGGACTTTTTTCCAAATGGCCCGCTCCGTGCTATAGCGGAACTGACGCCTCCTTCCTGCGCCGGAGTGACCTAGGTGGGTTTCTGGTTCTCCAGTCACACTCCGAAAAACCTGAGTAATATACCTCTCGGGTAGGTAAGATGGCGTCATAGCCTGGGAGGACAAGCGGATGGCTCCCCGCTATGAGGGCGTGGATTGTTTTGGGTAGGGAATCTCCCCCTGGCAATTGTAGTGTTAAGCATTAAGTATGTTGGTTTTTTAATGAATAAAACAAAAATATTTTCATGTTGTATTCACCCCGGGTTTTGCTCGTTTGGGGTCAAGTTTGGCATGTTTAATACATGTTTTTAGATTAGGATGTTGTACGGCCACAAGGGAGGGAAACGCATAAAAAAAATTTTTTCTCTCTATCCGGTTGTGGGTAAGATATTTCACTGGGTTTATTTCAATTGGTCCTGGGTTTTTTAAAACGGGGGGGGGGGGGGGGGGGGGGGGGGGGAATGTAGTAGGAGTTGCCCCCACCCCCATATAAGCCTCCTACCACAAGAGGGCGCCATAGGTCTTCTCGCACTGGGACGACAAGCTCTTACAAGCTCCTAGCACTAGAGGGCGCCATTGGCCTTCCCGCGCTAGGACGACAGATTGAGAACTGACATAGACTGACTGGTACACGTTGAGATACACTCCGAGTAACTAGATTGGTAAGTGCAAGTTCTTTGTCTCATAAGACGTAATACATTGTAGCCTATAATCCATAGGTCAAGGCTACTTCAATATCGATGTTTTTCCGATAAATACTCCCAAAATAACAAGAAAATTGACACGAAACAGGTAATAAACATAACGACTTTTAACTCTTGATCTTTATTTGGACATTTAATGAATATTTACTTCCTTTTGGGTATGTTTTTAATAGGGTATCTCCACGCCGGAGTTACGGGTCAAATTTTGGATATAGGTTTCTGAACAAGCGCCCACATTTTACCCTTATCCAAATTTACTTACATTAAATCTAGCACATGGGGCAACACAATTCGATGTGTCTCCATCAATATTGACTATCTACCTTGTAATATACGGTGTATTCTAAATAATCTTACATGAAATTGATTCATAATGATCTGCTTTATATCTCACCTATGTATCTAACGTCACGTGAAGGTGGAATTCACTCCTATTTCTGGTCAAATTTACTCAATTTCTCGACCATTAAATCCGCGACCATATGGTGTCAGGTGTCTTTAAATGTACAAATAAGAAAAGAAAATGTTAGAATATTATTCAGCCAATGTTAGAATATTATTCAGCCAAAGAAGTTCAAGTTCAAATTCAAGTTTATTTGTCTTTCAGAAATCTCATGTAACAAAATAGAATATAATATAATAAGGCGTCATAACAGAACACTATTACATCATCTAGAAGGGGGGGGGGGGTAGCACTAATCTTCCTAGGTGAGTGATCAGCATGCAGGCGCGGATCCATGATTTCTTAGGAGGGGGGGGGGGGGGGCCTTAATTTGAAATCATGCGAGCCAAATATTGGTACGTAATGGTAAAGCAGTAGCGTAATGAGCCTAAATTTGAAATCATGCGAGCCAAATATTGGTACGTAATGGTAAAGCAGTAGCGTAATGAACAAAAGCGTTTGGAGGGGGTAGGGGGGCAGAATCACCACCACTGAACCCCGCTGAACGTTTTTCAAAGTGGGTAAGGAGGCTAAAGTATTTACATGCAATCAGTTAGAGTGTAGCATAAATTGGCCTGGGGTCTAGGGACAAAACCCCGGCGGGGGTCAAAGGGCGGAGCCCCCAGAAGCTCAGTTTTAGGCATTAATTTAGTCAGATGAGCATATTTTGATACCTCATTATTTTGTGACACTGGCAGGTCACTATTCTTTCTTTTTTCTCTCTTTCTTTCTATTTCTCTTTAATATACTTTTTCGGGGGTTGGCTTGAGCCCCGAGCCCCGCCGCTTTGCGGGCCCTTAAATGACTTGTAGGCCTCTAAATAAGCATATTTCTTGCCTGACTGGAAATCTGGGAATTTGTCATTTTCAACAAACGCATAAAACAGTATAATTTACTAAAGAAAATTATGTAATTTCAGCAACATTTGCAAATTAGTGGTATCGTATTAGACATAAACCAAGCTGGAATTTTATTTGGGGGACAACTGCCCCCAGCCCCCCTCGATTAGTAAGCCAGTGGTGACCAGTGGAGTATCTGGCGCTTGGTCTCGTTGGTGGGGGGGGGGGGGGCAAAAGCATATCCCACGCCTGTCATACCGAAACATAACACCCACATCTTGTTCAAAACGTGGGAAGGGGAGGGCTTTCACCAGGCTTTCACTCCCGCCTGATAATTTTAAGTCCATACAGTCCATAATAGCTAAAGTTTCTAAATAAAATGCTAAAAATCCAACAAAAAAAAACTTACTGACATACGATATATGTTCTTGCTAATGTAGCAAAAACAAGATAGACACACGCCTGGTAACTGGAAGGTACCGGGTTCGACTCCCAGCTAATCCTTTTTTTTAATCTTTGAAAAAGAAAAACTGATAGCTGGCGGTCGTCAGTCAGCTAGCTGGCGGTCGTCAGCGTAGCCTGCGGCCGGTAACTTTAGCCACAAAGCCCTGTCCATTTTTAAAACTGGATTCAACAGCCTCTTATTGCCAGATTTACAACGTTTTTTACATGTTCAATTATTATTTCCTCGTTTTATTCACTCTCTAGTCACGTTCTACCCTTTTCCAGTCTGTAAACAACTTTGCAACATGAAAACAATGATGAACAGGCTTTTACTTCTCCTATAAATTTAATAAAACGCCCTAATCTTGCAAGAGGTTATACAAATGGCCTTTAACGTTTAAGTCTATTGAAAACATTCCCCCACCTCGCCTGTATACCCGAGCAGAATCATATAATGCTCATTAACAAAGACCTACAGTCTTGGGTAAAGAGGTCCATTATTTTTTATTTTTTTTAGTTAGTTGTTTTAATTGACAGTGTACTATTAGATATCAAGTGTAATGGATATGCTCTGTTTCAAATACAGTCAATTAGACTGCCGAGCAATGAATTATCTCCTACTTCTTGTCCAAAAAACATATCTAACTGGTTTTTAAAACGGTATCATTTTACTTTCCATCTCCCAACATTATTTTGAACTGTCTTGAACTTTGAAGTTGTTTTCCTTCCTTGAAATGACACTACAATACATCAAAATAATGCGGTCATTGTTGCAATGTCAGGAATGCTATTTCTACCTCTTTGGAAATCCTCGCAATAACAAAAGTATCCACTCAATGAAGGGAGTGCCCGTTCTTTTCTTCAATTCATCAATAATTGATGCCATGTTAGAAAGAGCTGAGTAGTTTGTTACGTAAATATTCAAATATAGCCGATGCGAGCTATTAAAAAACTGAATCGAATAGCCTGCATCTTTAATATGAATAACAATGAGCAGTGCCTAAATACAGCTGCACTGCAATTCTAACTTAGCTTCAACGAAATGTTACTTTCAATGGCATGTTAGTTTGAATGCACCTGTTTCAAAACATAACAATCATTAAATCAGCATCAGAAAGTGTTACAACTAAAAGCGAACCAGGTAATCGCAGTGAGGCAAAGTGGTCTCGTGGATAAGCAACCGCGCCTACTAAGTGGAATGTATCGGGTTCGATCCCCAGCTAGTGTATTTTGTTTTAAAGCCAAAAAGGGCCTATGGTGAGGGGGGGGGGGGGAGCAGCTGAGTATAGGAAAAAACTGTTAGGGAGCCCCTTTGGAGGGTCTTTTTTTTTGGGGGGGGGGGTGTCTTTTTTTTTTCTTTTTTTTTTCAAAAGCACAGTGTTAACAACTAAAAGTGAACCTGGTAATCGCAGTGAGGCAAAGTGGTCTCGTGGATAAGCAACCGCCTAGTAAGTGGAATGTATCGGCCGGGTTCGATCCCCAGCTAGTGTATTTTGTTTTAAAGCCCACAATGGCCTATGGTGAGGGGGGGGGGGGCAGCTGAGTGTAGGAAAAAAACTGTTAGGGAGCCCCTTTGGGGGTTCTTTTTTTTTTTCAAAAGCACAGTGTTAAGAACTTAAAGTGAACCAGGTAAAGTGGTGAGGCAAAGTGGTCTCGTGGATAAGCAACCGCCTAGTAAGTGGAAGGTATCGGGTTCGATCCCCAGCTAGTGTATTTTGTTTTAAAGCCCACAATAGCCTATGGTGAGGGGGGGGGGGGGTAGCAGCTGAGTGTAGGAAAAAAACTGTTAGGGAGCCCCTTTTGGGGGGTCTTTTTTTTGGGGGGGGGGGTCTTTTTTTTCTTCTTTTTTCTGGTCGCTAGCTGGCGGTCGTCAGCTAGCTGGCGGTCGTCAGCGTTAGCCCCAAAGCCATGTCCAATTTTAAAACTACATTCAAGAGTCCCTTATTGCCAGGTTAAACAAGTTTTTTACATCATCAGTACTACTTTTTTTCCTTTTATTCACTCTGTACACTCCCATGCTATCCTTCTATTCACTCTGTACACTCCCATGCTATCCTTTTCCAGTCTGTTAACAACTTTACAACATGAATTAAATGATGGGCAGGGTTTTACTTGTCATATGAAAGCGCCCAAACTTCGCGAGGTGAAACAAAGGGTCTTTCAAATTCAAGTCTATTCAAGCCCAATATGGGCTAACAACTGGCCTGCATACCCGAGCAGAATCATTTTATGCTCAACAAAGACACACAGCCTTGGGTAAAGAGGTCCATTTTTAGGTGGTCTGTTATCAACAGACCACCTATTGTTTTCGTCAGAATTTTCTTTCTTTATTTATTTATTTATTTATTATTTATTTTTATTTCTTCCCGTTTTTTGTTTATCGATTAACTCAAGATCGGTTGTGTTAATTTCTTTCAATTTTTACACAGTCATAGGTCATTGTCATGAGACGTGACAGGAACATTTTCAAGGTCATCAGGTCATCGTGACGTCATCCAGGCGCCATTTTGTGAAATCACGTTATCCATCATATTTTCGTGATGCATAAGCAAAGGTCATTAATATTCATATCACATATACTTCAGGTCAAGGGTCAACAGGTCATGTCATCAAAGGTCACATAAAGGTCACGACGCGCACGTACGCGTGCGTCAAAATTTACAAATGCTCAAAATCACTTAACTATTAAAGGAGAGTACGAATCAGGTCATTTTAAGCATTTCAAAATTTTCCGTCCGTAAGTGTCCCTGCGCGCGTTGCGCGCGCTCATAGCGCGCGGAAAAGGTCAAATTCAAAATTTTTACATGATTTAGATTCCTCTTACCGTAAATGACAATTTACATTTTTTTTCAGTCACCCTTGACCTTTCATAAGGCCGTGAGCTTGCGTCAAAGTTCAAAATCCGCGCGTGCTGCTATGGGCAATATAATGCAAATTTGATCAAAAACATGCCATTTTAAAAATCATAATAGCTCTTCAGATAGTCCATTGACCCCAACTTTTATATCATGGTTAGAAAAAGCATGAGTTGGAGATATGATTCCATGTCTCATTTGACCCTCAATTGACTCATGACGTCATCATAATGGCCTCCGAACTCAAAATTTCAATTTGCATATTATGACGTCATCATATTTTTGGAAAATTGATTGTATCTTTGTAAATATTGATTAATTTTCTTCCAAATTTTGATATGTTCTACCTGAGAATATTGTCTACAAATGCAGTCGCCACGATATTTCATTTTGACAAAGGCATCATGGCGTATTTTCGCGATTAAAGGAGGCATGTCAATTTTTCACATTTTGCGTGTATTCTCTATGGGACATGACTTTTTCTCAAAACTGGATTCTACATGCTCGTCTTTCGGGAGCAATATCTCCGTCGTTTTATCTTTGTTTACGCTGAGCTTTGAGTATGTTGTAGCTGAGACAATAAGCTATCACAAGTGTGCCCTTTATTTTTCGATCAGATGCCGGGATCATGCTCATATCTCACTTGCAAAGAGGAATTTGAGAATTCCATTTTCCGTTTACGTGTATTCTCTATGGGAAATGTTTTGGTATATCGGTAACGCACTTGACTTCCGACCTCGAGGTCCCTGGTTCGAGTCCGGGCGTCTCCAACAATTTTTTTTCTTCATTTTTTTTTCTTTTTTGACTTTTCAATGATCATAAAATTGAAAACAGACCACCTAATTCGTCACCATGACGAATTAAATTTCTAGTATTTTAATTTTTTTTTAATTTAGTTATATTTTTTCATTGACAGTATACTATTAAATATCAGGAATATTGGATGCTCTGTTTCAAATACAGTCCAGATTGCCGAGCAATGAATTATCTCCTGCTTCTTGTCCAAAAAACATATCTAACTGGTTTTTAAAACGGTATCATTTTACTTTCCATCTCCCAACATTATTTTGAACTGTCTTGAACTTAAGTTGTTTTCCTTCCTTGAAATGACACTACAGCCAGTCTATTCTGTTCATGTAGGCGTATTGCAAGAGCTTGTCCTCCATGCAGACAAGGAGAAAGAGCCATACCTTTAGGGACAATACATCAAAATAATGCGGTCATTGTTGCAATGTCAGAAATGCTATTTCTACCTATTTGGAAATCGTCGCAATAACAAAAGTATCCACTCAATGAAGGGAGTGCCCGTTCTTTTCTTCAATTCATCAATTGATGCCATGTTAGAAAGAGCTGAGTAGTTTGTTATGTAAATATTCAAATATAGCCGATGCGAGCTATTAAAAAAAACTGAATCGAATAGCCTGCATCTTTAATATGAATAACAATGAGCAGTGCCTAAATACAGCTGCACTGCAATTCTAAGTTAGCTTCAACGAAATGTTACTTTCAATGGCATGTTAGTTTGAATGCACCTGTTTCAAAACATAACAATCATTAAATCAGCATCAGAAAGTGTTAACAACTAAAAGCGAACCAGGTAATTGCAGTGAGGCAAAGTGGTCTCGTAGATAAGCAACCGCTTAGTAAGTGGAAGGTATCGGGTTCGATCCCCAGCTAGTGTATTTTGTTTTAAAGCCCACAATGGCCTATGGTGAGGGGGGGGGGGCAGCTGAGTGTAGGAAAAAACTGTTAGGGAGCCCCTTTCGGGGTTCTTTTTTTTCTTTTTCAAAAGCACAGTGTTAAGAACTTAAAGTGAACCAGGTAAAGTGGTGAGGCAAAGTGGTCTCGTGGATAAGCAACCGCCTAGTAAGTGGAAGGTATCGGGTTCGATCCCCAGCTAGTGTATTTTGTTTTAAAGCCCACAATGGCCTATGGTGAGGGGGGGGGGGGGCAGCTGAGTGTAGGAAAAAAACTGTTAGGGAGCCCCTTTGGGTTTTTTTTTTTTTTTTGGGGGGGGTCTTTTTTTTTTCTTTTCAAAAGCACAGTGTTAAGAACTTAAAGTGAACCAGGTAAAGTGGTGAGGCAAAGTGGTCTCGTGGATAAGCAACCGCCTAGTAAGTGGAAGGTATCGGGTTCGATCCCCAGCTAGTGTATTTTGTTTTAAAGCCCACAATAGCCTATGGTGAGGGGGGGGGGGGGGGTAGCAGCTGAGTGTAGGAAAAAAACTGTTAGGGAGCCCCTTTTGGGGGGTCTTTTTTTTTGGGGGGGGGTCTTTTTTTTCTTCTTTTTTCTGGTCGCTAGCTGGCGGTCGTCAGCTAGCAGCTAGGAAAAAAACTGTTAGGGAGCCCCTTTGGGGGTTCTTTTTTTTTGGGGGGGGGGTCTTTTTTTTTTCTTTTCAAAAGCACAGTGTTAAGAACTTAAAGTGAACCAGGTAAAGTGGTGAGGCAAAGTGGTCTCGTGGATAAGCAACCGCCTAGTAAGTGGAAGGTATCGGGTTCGATCCCCAGCTAGTGTATTTTGTTTTAAAGCCCACAATAGCCTATGGTGAGGGGGGGGGGGTAGCAGCTGAGTGTAGGAAAAAAACTGTTAGGGAGCCCCTTTTGGGGGGTCTTTTTTTTGGGGGGGGGGGGTCTTTTTTTTCTTCTTTTTTCTGGTCGCTAGCTGGCGGTCGTCAGCGTCGCCTGCGGCCGATAGCGTTAGCCCCAAAGCCATGTCCAATTTTAAAACTACATTCAAGAGTCCCTTATTGCCAGGTTAAACAAGTTTTTTACATCATCAGTACTACTTTTTTTCCTTTTATTCACTCTGTACACTCCCATGCTATCCTTCTATTCACTCTGTACACTCCCATGCTATCCTTTTCCAGTCTGTTAACAACTTTACAACATGAATTAAATGATGGGCAGGGTTTTACTTCTCATATGAAAGCGCCCAAACTTCGCGAGGTGAAACAAAGGGTCTTTCAAATTCAAGTCTATTCAAGCCCAATATGGGCTAACAACTGGCCTGCATACCCGAGCAGAATCATTTTATGCTCAACAAAGACACACAGCCTTGGGTAAAGAGGTCCATTTTTTTTTTTTTAATTTAGTTATATTTTTTCATTGACAGTATACTATTAAATATCAGGAATATTGGATGCTCTGTTTCAAATACAAATTCCTTGAAATGACACTACAGCCAGTCTATTCTGTTCATGTAGGCGTATTGCAAGAGCTTGTCCTCCATGCAGACAAGGAGAAAGAGCCATACCTTTAGGGACAATACATCAAAATAATGCGGTCATTGTTGCAATGTCAGGAATGCTATTTCTACCTATTTGGAAATCCTCGCAATAACAAAAGTATCCACTCAATGAAGGGAGTGCCCGTTCTTTTCTTCAATTCATCAATTGATGCCATGTTAGAAAGAGCTGAGTAGTTTGTTATGTAAATATTCAAATATAGCCGATGCGAGCTATTAAAAAAAACTGAATCGAATAGCCTGCATCTTTAATATGAATAACAATGAGCAGTGCCTAAATACAGCTGCACTGCAATTCTAAGTTAGCTTCAACGAAATGTTACTTTCAATGGCATGTTAGTTTGAATGCACCTGTTTCAAAACATAACAATCATTAAATCAGCATCAGAAAGTGTTAACAACTAAAAGCGAACCAGGTAATTGCAGTGAGGCAAAGTGGTCTCGTAGATAAGCAACCGCTTAGTAAGTGGAAGGTATCGGGTTCGATCCCCAGCTAGTGTATTTTGTTTTAAAGCCCACAATGGCCTATGGTGAGGGGGGGGGGGGGGCAGCTGAGTGTAGGAAAAAAACTGTTAGGGAGCCCCTTTGGGGGTTCTTTTTTTTTCTTTTCAAAAGCACAGTGTTAAGAACTTAAAGTGAACCAGGTAAAGTGGTGAGGCAAAGTGGTCTCGTGGATAAGCAACCGCCTAGTAAGTGGAAGGTATCGGGTTCGATCCCCAGCTAGTGTATTTTGTTTTAAAGCCCACAACCCAGCAAACACAGAACGTTTTCAGAACGTTTTCAAAACGTTTTTTTTAGGTCCTGTACGTCTTCGTCCTAAATGAACGTTTTAAAAACGTTTATATAACATTAAAGTTTGGACTTCTCATTTACGTCAAAGTTTATGTTTTTGAGAACGTTTAAAAAACGTTTTTTGGACGTTACAAAATTAAACGTTTGGTATAGGACGTTTACAGAACGTTTGATATAGGACGTTTACAGAACGTTTGATATAGGACGTTTACAAAACGTTTGTGGACGTTACAAAATAAACGTTTTGTACATAACGTTCACAGAACGTTTTATATACGTCCAATTCAATAAATCAACTAAGATTTTTTTTAAAACAAATACCAGAATTAAGCATCATATTTTGTCTACGTCCAACTACTAAGGATAAATAAAAACAAATGAAAACAGATCACTAAAATAATGTAGGCGATTTCTTGAATTGAAATGAAAACGAGATTTGTTTGTTTTATCATATAAATGCATACACAATTCATAAACAAAAATACACAAGCAAAACATATTTTTATACATTTTACATACTCAATTTTATTACCGGTAATTTCAAATCATTTATCTTACATCTTTACACAACAACGAAAGAGACCGCCGCCGCCGAGGATTGATCGATGACGTCAGCGCTAGCCGTGCCCGGCTGCGTTATTGCCCGGCTAGCTAGCTAGCCGGCCATGTGCGTGAAAATTACATTGAGAATTTTCCCATTGAATACCGTGTGTGCCTTTGCAAGAGCTATCAAGAAATCCTGAACTATCTACCTAATTTGTGAGACTGCAACACCAATGTAAGTGATATTTTACCATTTTGATATCTGTTAGGTGTTTAAATGTTGTTTGAGTGAATTCGAGACGTGTAAAATGTGGGAAAACATTTAAATGAGTATCAGCTTGTGTCGTGACATGTCTGCATGTAACTCCGGGAAGCTCCAACACCGGCGCGCAGCGTCGGCGCGCCGGTGTTGGAGCTTCCCGGAGTTAGTCTGCATGCTGCATTCATGCATTAGCGATAATAACGTGCATGAAAATTTACTTTTAACCAACCTGTGAGTGTGAATGCAATGTGATACATGCCAAACAAAAAGGCGTATGTTAACCAGACGCGTTACTGTTATTGTTGATTGTTGTATGATTGAATCCAGAATGATGTGAATTAACCCAACTTTCACCTAACAGTAACACATTAATACATGTCATGTAGCAGAAAGAGTTACTTAAAATCACTGAAAGAACTTGAATTTATTTCTGATATGGTAAAGGTCTACACACTATGAATATGACAGACAATGAAAGCGGACAAAATATACAGTTCCTTAGGTAGACAAAGGAACATCCCTTCACTGCTATTATGTAAAAATGTGTAGAACAGGTGTCACATGCATATTCACCTGTTCTACACATTTTACATAATAGCAGTCAAGGGATGTTCCTTTGTCTACCTGAGGAACTGTATATTTTGTCCGCTTTCATTGTCTGTCATGTTCATAGTGACATGTACATTGTAACTGTAAGTTAGTCTAGTAGATCTATGACCGAGTGACTTTAAGTCTTCAGTGAAGATGGCCATGTGTTTCGGACTCCCCACACGTATCCGCACCGCTGGTATTAGATTGCGCGTGGCCATTTTGCCCACTAAATTTCACATTTCCAAACGTGAATACAGCCACACATTTGCACGGGAGTCAAAATCAGGGGGGGGGGGGGGGGGTCTGCCTATCATTTGATAGGCAGACCCCCTTTTTTGTTTGTTCATTTGAAAGGGGGCTGGGGCGCAAGCTGGGGCGTGTTTAATAGAATTATCAAACAAAAAAATAATTAAATAAATAAAAAAAAAAAAAAAAAGGGAGAGGGGGGCTTGCCCCACGACCCCCCCCCCCCCTGCAGGGTCCGCTTATGTCCGTGTTATATAGAATTATCAAATTAAAAAAAAAAAATAATAATAATAATAGGGGGAGGGGGCTTGCGCCCCAGCCCCCTATCAAATGAACAAAAAAAGGGGGGGGGGGTGGTCTGCCTATGTCCGTGTTGCATTGAAATTGAACAAGAAAACAAAATAAGACAAACAAAATAAAGACTTTAGAAAAAATGTTTAAGTGGATTTTTTTTTTTTTTTTACCCTTTCATCCAATTTTGATGAAATTTTTAGTGTTCTTGTTAAATTTTACTCTACTTTACATAACATCCCAATTTCAGCCTGGAGTACCACTTTAAGTGCTAACTTAACCCTAATAGCACCTGGGGGGGCCATAATGGCCCCCCCCCTTGAGATTGTTCGCGACCATTCCGCCGCGCAATTTTTTTTGACCGCGCTGCTCGCTGACTTTTTACTTTCAAGTCTTGCGCATCTTTTGACACCATTTTCGCGAAAATCAGGAATACCGTTATGATGCTGCACGGCCTTTTATACACGCTCGTCCAAACGAAAATGGCTCAAAAACGTGATTTTGTGTACAAACTCAATGCAAATTGAGTTTTCTCACCTTATTCATAAAGATATGATTATTTTCACTTTCTTTGGCTGAAATTAATTTATTATAGCACAATTATGCTTCAAAATAGTTCTATGATAAATTTTACGAAAAAAACACAACAAAAACAAAGGTGGTAGCAAGGTCTGAAATACCCCGGTGCTATTAGGGTTAAGAGAGTTTTCTGAATACCACCCCTGCTGATATACACAACGAATCACCAGCATAAAGAATTTTGTTAGCATTTTTGGCCTGGACATTGTCAATCTCTAGGTGTGCATCAACATACGCTACTTGTATGAGTACAGTAGACCACTGCCTTTGTTGTCGAGTGCTGCGCTGCAATTGAATTTATATGCTAGAAGGATGCTAGATGATGTTTTAACCCTAATAGCACCTGGGGGAGGGAGGGGGGGGGGGGGCATAATGTACCAATTCATCAAAATTGAAAATTAACATGTTGAACTCAAAATGAATTCATAAAGCTTGAACATTTTTCAAAAATTCTTTTCTTGCTTGATATTTTTCTAATGTCTGTGATGTTTTTCCAGATATGGAGTGTGACCCTGAGCCACTTCGCAGAAGCCCGAGAAAGGCAGATAAGTTGAAGACTAGGGAACTTCCTCTCCCCAAATTGTCAACAACATCCATGATGGCCAGATTTGTCCCCTTAAGCCCGACGGGCCCAATCCAGAGGGGATCATCTCCATCTACAACTACATTCCCCTCTCCTTCGACTTCTCGCCAAAGCCAGCCGCCGACACCAAAAGCTAGAACCTTGGACAGTAAGTATTTACGTAGAGAATTTCACAAACAAAATATCTCTTCTCAAGAACTTAATAGTATGTTTCATAGGAGGTCAATTGATTAGATTTTGGAGTACAGCATATTTAAACTACAAACAAAATTTACTTTTTTTTACCAAGATGCTACACTGATATAAGAGAGAGAGGTTGTCAATATAAATACAACATCAAAAGTAAGTTCCCCCCTAAAGAGCCCCATCAAATCTTCCAGTGGAAAAATCAAGAAAAAAAACGTAATTTTTTGTTCATGTTGTGATCATTCAGCCGTTAAGTCACGGATGTCACTAATTTTCGAGAATCTGCTTCCTAACAACCCTAGCTATATCCAATGCTTGGTTTCAACTTGAATAATTTGTTATACTCGAAGATTTGATGGGGTTCTTTAGGGGGAAACTTACTTTTGATGTGTTTAATTTTGATTTATTTTTATCAAAAAAGCAGGGGTATATTTTTCTGCAAAATTGCTTTCAGATTCTTTCTGTATGTGTTGCATTGTCTGATGCTTTGTACAAGTATTGTCATTGCAGCTTGGTGATGTATTCCTGAAATGCGATAGTTGAAAAGCTGTCGTACATATCAGTCACACTAAAATTACATACTCTTCTTAGCTACCAAAATGACCTAATTTGTTAATGTATTTTTTTTTACTCCTTTTGTTTTCCTAGACAATTTTCAACAGCAGGTACTTCAAAAACTTCAGAAGCTGGAAGATGTCCAGGCCCAGATAGTGGAGACGCTGGCAAACCTGGTTACCAAATCATCAGTGAGTTTACGGGCAGGTCCTGCCGACCTGCAGGAGCCCTTTGCGGAACCGCTCAAGACAGGGAGTGAATTCGACTTGCTCGAAATGAGACTCGTAGAGTCTGATTTTAAGAAGAGAATGGTAAGTTTAAAAATACTTGCATACTAATTTGGCATTATTTGATCATCCATTCAAATGACTTTGTTTTTCCTTTTTGTACAGGTTTAATTATCTAAACCTGAAATATCCTGAGTTTCTGATTTATACATGCCTTGATTACTTTATAGCCATGTTTTAAAAAAAAAGTGAAAGCCTGTGAATTTTGCAAATGATAAATTAATATTTACCGCATCAGGGTGAAGGTTTTAGCGGAGAAACATTCATAATAATGTCTGGAAATGAGACGGTTGGCTGCTATTTATGTGAGAATCTACGGCATTGTAATTGATAATGGTTCTTTTAATTTCAGATCAACTACCTGAGTCTAGTCGGCGGGGGCAATATTGCCCAAACAAGTCGGCGTATCATGAAAAAGCTGGGGTCAAATAATCTTTGGTCAGATTTCAACGTGAATGGGAGGAAGGGGAAGCGTGGTCTGAAGTCAACAAGATTTGTTCCCGTCATTGTCAGTAAGTAATCAATTAGTATATGATTAGCCAATTTCAATTTTATTTTATATGTTTCTGGATTCACCCGATGAGTTACAATGATTGGTGATCAATTGGACATTGATGGTCTCTAGCAACCTTGCTGCCTTTGAAGTCGCATAATAGCATTGTTTTCTGCTTGTAAGGTAGCTGTTGAATTTGGCCTCTAAGGAGTAGTTATGTTTTATGCCCATCTGAACAAGGAATTACTTATGTGAGAGTGTGCAGATGTGTATCCATGTATTTCTTCATACAAAAATGCCCATTTTTGCAAAACAAAAAAAAGGGGTGGGCCATAACATGGGAACCGACATACCATTTTCCCCTAATACATTTGAGAGGAGTGTAATGATATTGATTGTCCGAATTGCCATGGAATGACCCATTTGTCATTTAAGGTGTGTAATCTGTATCGTCTTATTTTAATGTGTCATCAAAAATAATTTTAATATAATGATCCATGGCGTCTGCACTTACGTCTTTCAGGAGCCTGCATGAAGACCGACCAGGGCGCCAAAGAGATGGAGATTGAAGAAGTCGTAGGGGACTTTCTCAAGCAAACCCCATTTCTTCCAGGAGGAAAGAAATGGAAGGTAAATTCCTTTTACTTTTGTTTGTGTTTTTATTTTTTATTTTTTATTTTTTTCTCTTTATATTATGTGGATTTCTATCAAAATACAAAAATATGTTGCAAGAGAATATCAGATCAATTTACTATTTCAAAGGGCATTCAGCCTTTTTTGACCAATTTTTGTTTGGACATTAAAAAAATGTGTATTTCAAAGTTATCTTTTGATTGAATGAGTGAAAATTCTGGTGTTACGTGTATGTTCCCTTTTAAAGGGATAGACCCAATATCTGTAAAACAATATTGTACATGAAGCACATCATTAGTCCAGTTTTGCCCTTGTTGATAGGGGTGGCCGGATTCACCTCACTGCCACCCTAGCTTATCCAGACGTCAGTTTTTAGGCATTGGTCTCGAGACTTAATATTTTGTGGACAGGCAATAATATTTAGTTATGTGCAGCCTCTTCAGATATAATTTTGGTTCATAATTTACATTATGCCAGTTTGTCACCAAATGAGCTTGTATAGGCGCTGTTTTTAGGGAGGGGGAACATCATGCCCCCTAGTTTTTTTATGGTTTAGTTGAAATGAACATTTAATTTATAAATAAAGGTTGTTTGCTCTGATTTGCAGAAACCTGATACCGATGGGGCTAGAGTTCCAGCTGTCGCTGCCGAAGATGTTGCCAAAGATGTTGCTGTTGTTGCAGATGCCACTGAAGACGAGGAGGAGGGTGTCATGGAGAATTAAAAAGGATAAACGCTGATGACATCTGTTCTCGATTCGCTATGTAGTTACATACTGGCTTCTGATAAAACTCATTTATAGAACAAATCTGGACCTAACTACAAAATCTTTGGTGGATCAAAAGGACAATATATTAAATGGTATTTGAGACATATACAGTTCTCATAAAGGTTTTACCGGAGGTCAATCACACCAATTATGCCAAGTTTTCTTTGTCATTTAGTTGGTACATGTTTTCAGTATGAATTAACATCTTTCAGGAATCAAAGAGGAAATTACAGGTTCTATAAATCACTCAAGTTACTTTTGTTGAGTGTGCTGTAACCAAAAATGCTACATATGTGCTGCCAAATTCTTAACACTAGATATATTTATAGTCTTGCCTTTTCTCTAAATAGCCCGGTAGATTTGAGTTTTCATACTTGCCAGTTATATGACATATTTTCAACTTGTATCTCATTAATGTAAATAACTATGTGTTGATTATGATGGATTTTGTTTTTCATGGAAGATGAAAGTTCTAATGCTGGCTTCTGATAAAACTTGTTTATAGCACAAATCTGGACCCGACTACAAAATCTGTGTGGGATCAAGAGGACGATATAGTAAATGGTAAAACTATACAGTTCTCGTTAAGGTTTTACCAGAGGTCAATCACACCAATTATGCCAAGTTTTCTTTGTCATTTAGTTGGTACATGTTTTCAGTACAAATTAACAACATATTTCAGGAATCAAAGAGGAAATTACGGGTTCCGTAAATCACTTGAGTTACTTTTGTTGAGTATGCTGTAACCAAAAATGCTATGCGTGTGCTGCCAAATTCATGACACTAGATATATTTATAGTCTTGCCTTTCCTATGTATAGATTGGTAAATTTAAGTTTTCATACTTGCCAGTTATATGACATATCTTCAAATTGTATCTCATTAATGTAAATAATTATGTGTTGATTGTTACTATGTTATATGATGGATTTTGTATTTCATGGAAGATGAAAGTTCTAATGCTGGCTTCTGATAAAACTCGTTTATAGCACAAATCTGGACCTGACTACAACATCTGTTGGGGATCAAAAGGACAATATAGTAAATGGTAATACTATACAGTTCTCGTTAAGGTTTTACCAGAGGTCAATCACACCAATTATGCCCAGTTTTTTTTGTCATTTAGTTGGTACATGTTTTCGGTACGAATTAACAACATCTTTTCAGGAATCAAAGAAATTACGGGTTCTATAAATCACTCAAGTTACTTTTGTTGAGTATGCTGTAACCAAAAATGCAATATGTGTGCTGCCAATTTTTTTACACTAGATATATTCATAGACTTGCCTTTTTTATTAATAGATTGGTAATATTGAGTATTCATACTTGCCACTTACTATAATGACATATCGTCATCTTGTACATTTTTTTCTTGTAAATAACCATTGTATCTGTGGTTTCAAATGGACCATCCCAACCAAATTTCTGTTGGCTGTTTATAATCTTATTTAAGTCTATTTTACACCAATTTTTCAACCGTATTTCTCTAGATTTTCTCCTTGTGATATCACTTGTCTATCACCAGCCTGAAATAGACGTCTATTGGATGTTCGTATACCACATGGTGTTATGAAAACTTTCAGTTGTGAATACTTTATCACCACGGAAACCTACAGAGAACATTGTATCTTTTTATAAGTAACCTTGAAATACATGTACTATTATTACCAAGTCTTTGAACATTTATTTATGTTTGATAATAAAATCCTGAAATCGATCAAATGTGTGACCCAGTATTTATTTCATATACCATTTGTATTTGTTGAACATTCTTAACACTTTTGCAGGACGTTCTTAAATGTTTGTTGCGCATTCTTTCAACGCCCGAGACATTTTCAGACATTCTATAAAGGTTTTCTGAACAATCTCCTAAAACGTTTTATGAACGTTTTAGACGTGTTTTAAAAGGTTTTTTAAACGTTCTTAAAACGTTTGTAGACCATTTGGACGTTTAGAAAACGTTCTATAAACGTTCCAGACGTGTTTTAAAAGGTTTTTTAAACGTTTGTAGAACATTTGGACGTTTAGAAAACGTTTTATAAACGTTCCAGACGTGTTTTAAAAGGTTTTCTAGACGTTCTTAAAACGTTTGTAGAACATTTGGACGTTTAGAAAACGTTTTATAAACGTTCCAGACGTGTTTTAAAAGGTTTTCTAGACGTTCTTAAAACGTTTGTAGTGCATTTTAACGTTTTAAAAACGTTTTAAGAACGTTCCAAACGTTTTTAACAACGTCAACAATATATTTAGAACGTTTTCAAAAGGTTTTTGGACTTTTCGAATGTCTGAAAGGTTTTTAAAGGTTTTTTTTTGGTTCTTTTAACGTTTAAAACACGTTTTTAAAACGTCCAATAAAACGTTTTAAATACGTCGAAAACCTACCACATTTTGACGTCCAAAAAACGTTTTCAGAAAACGTCCAAAAACCAACTTGGAACGTTTTTAGAACGTTCAGAAAACGTCCAATTGTTAGTTGGGAATGGCCTATGGTGAGGGGGGGGGGGGCAGCTGAGTGTAGGAAAAAAACTGTTAGGTAGCCCCTTTGGGGGTTCTTTTTTTTTGGGGGGGGGGTCTTTTTTTTTTCTTTTCAAAAGCACAGTGTTAAGAACTTAAAGTGAACCAGGTAAAGTGGTGAGGCAAAGTGGTCTCGTGGATAAGCAACCGCCTAGTAAGTGGAAGGTATCGGGTTCGATCCCCAGCTAGTGTATTTTGTTTTAAAGCCCACAATAGCCTATGGTGAGGGGGGGGTAGCAGCTGAGTGTAGGAAAAAAACTGTTAGGGAGCCCCTTTTGGGGGGTCTTTTTTTTGGGGGGGGGGGTCTTTTTTTTCTTCTTTTTTCTGGTCGCTAGCTGGCGACCGCCAGCTAGCTAGCTGACGGTCGTCAGCTAGCTGGCTGGCTGGCTGGCTAGCTGGCGGTCGTCAGCTAGCTGGCGGTCGTCAGCTAGCTGGCGGTCGTCAGCTAGCTGGCGGTCGTCAGCTAGCTGGCGGTCGTCAGCGTGGCCTGCGGCCGATAGCGTTAGCCCCAAAGCCATGTCCAATTTTAAAACTACATTCAAGAGTCCCTTATTGCCAGGTTAAACAAGTTTTTTACATCATCAGTACTACTTTTTTTCCTTTTATTCACTCTGTACACTCCCATGCTATCCTTCTATTCACTCTGTACACTCCCATGCTATCCTTTTCCAGTCTGTTAACAACTTTACAACATGAATTAAATGATGGGCAGGGTTTTACTTCTCATATGAAAGCGCCCAAACTTCGCGAGGTGAAACAAAGGGTCTTTCAAATTCAAGTCTATTCAAGCCCAATATGGGCTAACAACTGGCCTGCATACCCGAGCAGAATCATTTTATGCTCAACAAAGACACACAGCCTTGGGTAAAGAGGTCCATTTTTTTTTTAAAATTTAGTTATATTTTTTCATTGACAGTATACTATTAAATATCAGGAATATTGGATGCTCTGTTTCAAATACAGTCCAGATTGCCGAGCAATGAATTATCTCCTGCTTCTTGTCCAAAAAACATATCTAACTGGTTTTTAAAACGGTATCATTTTACTTTCCATCTCCCAACATTATTTTGAACTGTCTTGAACTTAAGTTGTTTTCCTTCCTTGAAATGACACTACAGCCAGTCTATTCTGTTCATGTAGGCGTATTGCAAGAGCTTGTCCTCCATGCAGACAAGGAGAAAGAGCCATACCTTTAGGGACAATACATCAAAATAATGCGGTCATTGTTGCAATGTCAGAAATGCTATTTCTACCTATTTGGAAATCGTCGCAATAACAAAAGTATCCACTCAATGAAGGGAGTGCCCGTTCTTTTCTTCAATTCATCAATTGATGCCATGTTAGAAAGAGCTGAGTAGTTTGTTATGTAAATATTCAAATATAGCCGATGCGAGCTATTAAAAAAAACTGAATCGAATAGCCTGCATCTTTAATATGAATAACAATGAGCAGTGCCTAAATACAGCTGCACTGCAATTCTAAGTTAGCTTCAACGAAATGTTACTTTCAATGGCATGTTAGTTTGAATGCACCTGTTTCAAAACATAACAATCATTAAATCAGCATCAGAAAGTGTTAACAACTAAAAGCGAACCAGGTAATTGCAGTGAGGCAAAGTGGTCTCGTAGATAAGCAACCGCTTAGTAAGTGGAAGGTATCGGGTTCGATCCCCAGCTAGTGTATTTTGTTTTAAAGCCCACAATGGCCTATGGTGAGGGGGGGGGGGGCAGCTGAGTGTAGGAAAAAAACTGTTAGGGAGCCCCTTTGGGGGTTCTTTTTTTTTCTTTTCAAAAGCACAGTGTTAAGAACTTAAAGTGAACCAGGTAAAGTGGTGAGGCAAAGTGGTCTCGTGGATAAGCAACCGCCTAGTAAGTGGAAGGTATCGGGTTCGATCCCCAGCTAGTGTATTTTGTTTTAAAGCCCACAATGGCCTATGGTGAGGGGGGGGGGGCAGCTGAGTGTAGGAAAAAAACTGTTAGGTAGCCCCTTTGGGGGTTCTTTTTTTTGGGGGGGGGGGTCTTTTTTTTTTCTTTTCAAAAGCACAGTGTTAAGAACTTAAAGTGAACCAGGTAAAGTGGTGAGGCAAAGTGGTCTCGTGGATAAGCAACCGCCTAGTAAGTGGAAGGTATCGGGTTCGATCCCCAGCTAGTGTATTTTGTTTTAAAGCCCACAATAGCCTATGGTGAGGGGGGGGGTAGCAGCTGAGTGTAGGAAAAAAACTGTTAGGGAGCCCCTTTTGGGGGGTCTTTTTTTTTGGGGGGGGGGTCTTTTTTTTCTTCTTTTTTCTGGTCGCTAGCTGGCGGTCGTCAGCTAGCTGGCGGTCGTCAGCTAGCTGGCGGTCGTCAGCTAGCTGGCGGTCGGCCGATAGCGTTAGCCCCAAAGCCATGTCCAATTTTAAAACTACATTCAAGAGTCCCTTATTGCCAGGTTAAACAAGTTTTTTACATCATCAGTACTACTTTTTTTCCTTTTATTCACTCTGTACACTCCCATGCTATCCTTCTATTCACTCTGTACACTCCCATGCTATCCTTTTCCAGTCTGTTAACAACTTTACAACATGAATTAAATGATGGGCAGGGTTTTACTTCTCATATGAAAGCGCCCAAACTTCGCGAGGTGAAACAAAGGGTCTTTCAAATTCAAGTCTATTCAAGCCCAATATGGGCTAACAACTGGCCTGCATACCCGAGCAGAATCATTTTATGCTCAACAAAGACACACAGCCTTGGGTAAAGAGGTCCATTTTTTTTTTTAAAATTTAGTTATATTTTTTCATTGACAGTATACTATTAAATATCAGGAATATTGGATGCTCTGTTTCAAATACAGTCCAGATTGCCGAGCAATGAATTATCTCCTGCTTCTTGTCCAAAAAACATATCTAACTGGTTTTTAAAACGGTATCATTTTACTTTCCATCTCCCAACATTATTTTGAACTGTCTTGAACTTAAGTTGTTTTCCTTCCTTGAAATGACACTACAGCCAGTCTATTCTGTTCATGTAGGCGTATTGCAAGAGCTTGTCCTCCATGCAGACAAGGAGAAAGAGCCATACCTTTAGGGACAATACATCAAAATAATGCGGTCATTGTTGCAATGTCAGGAATGCTATTTCTACCTATTTGGAAATCCTCGCAATAACAAAAGTATCCACTCAATGAAGGGAGTGCCCGTTCTTTTCTTCAATTCATCAATTGATGCCATGTTAGAAAGAGCTGAGTAGTTTGTTATGTAAATATTCAAATATAGCCGATGCGAGCTATTAAAAAAAACTGAATCGAATAGCCTGCATCTTTAATATGAATAACAATGAGCAGTGCCTAAATACAGCTGCACTGCAATTCTAAGTTAGCTTCAACGAAATGTTACTTTCAATGGCATGTTAGTTTGAATGCACCTGTTTCAAAACATAACAATCATTAAATCAGCATCAGAAAGTGTTAACAACTAAAAGCGAACCAGGTAATTGCAGTGAGGCAAAGTGGTCTCGTAGATAAGCAACCGCTTAGTAAGTGGAAGGTATCGGGTTCGATCCCCAGCTAGTGTATTTTGTTTTAAAGCCCACAATGGCCTATGGTGAGGGGGGGGGGCAGCTGAGTGTAGGAAAAAAACTGTTAGGGAGCCCCTTTGGGGGTTCTTTTTTTTTCTTTTCAAAAGCACAGTGTTAAGAACTTAAAGTGAACCAGGTAAAGTGGTGAGGCAAAGTGGTCTCGTGGATAAGCAACCGCCTAGTAAGTGGAAGGTATCGGGTTCGATCCCCAGCTAGTGTATTTTGTTTTAAAGCCCACAATGGCCTATGGTGAGGGGGGGGGGGCAGCTGAGTGTAGGAAAAAAACTGTTAGGTAGCCCCTTTGGGGGTTCTTTTTTTTTGGGGGGGGGGTCTTTTTTTTTTCTTTTCAAAAGCACAGTGTTAAGAACTTAAAGTGAACCAGGTAAAGTGGTGAGGCAAAGTGGTCTCGTGGATAAGCAACCGCCTAGTAAGTGGAAGGTATCGGGTTCGATCCCCAGCTAGTGTATTTTGTTTTAAAGCCCACAATAGCCTATGGTGAGGGGGGGGTAGCAGCTGAGTGTAGGAAAAAAACTGTTAGGGAGCCCCTTTTGGGGGGTCTTTTTTTTGGGGGGGGGGGTCTTTTTTTTCTTCTTTTTTCTGGTCGCTAGCTGGCGGTCGTCAGCTAGCTGGCGGTCGTCAGCTAGCTGGCGGTCGTCAGCTAGCTGGCGGTCGTCAGCTAGCTGGCGGTCGTCAGCTAGCTGGCGGTCGTCAGCTAGCTGGCGGTCGTCAGCTAGCTGGCGGTCGTCAGCTAGCTGGCGGTCGTCAGCTAGCTGGCGGTCGTCAGCTAGCTGGCGGTCGTCAGCTAGCTGGCGGTCGTCAGCTAGCTGGCGGTCGTCAGCTAGCTGGCGGTCGTCAGCTAGCTGGCGGTCGTCAGCTAGCTGGCGGTCGTCAGCGTGGCCTGCGGCCGATAGCGTTAGCCCCAAAGCCATGTCCAATTTTAAAACTACATTCAAGAGTCCCTTATTGCCAGGTTAAACAAGTTTTTTACATCATCAGTACTACTTTTTTTCCTTTTATTCACTCTGTACACTCCCATGCTATCCTTCTATTCACTCTGTACACTCCCATGCTATCCTTTTCCAGTCTGTTAACAACTTTACAACATGAATTAAATGATGGGCAGGGTTTTACTTCTCATATGAAAGCGCCCAAACTTCGCGAGGTGAAACAAAGGGTCTTTCAAATTCAAGTCTATTCAAGCCCAATATGGGCTAACAACTGGCCTGCATACCCGAGCAGAATCATTTTATGCTCAACAAAGACACACAGCCTTGGGTAAAGAGGTCCATTTTTTTTTTTAAAATTTAGTTATATTTTTTCATTGACAGTATACTATTAAATATCAGGAATATTGGATGCTCTGTTTCAAATACAGTCCAGATTGCCGAGCAATGAATTATCTCCTGCTTCTTGTCCAAAAAACATATCTAACTGGTTTTTAAAACGGTATCATTTTACTTTCCATCTCCTAACATTATTTTGAACTGTCTTGAACTTAAGTTGTTTTCCTTCCTTGAAATGACACTACAGCCAGTCTATTCTGTTCATGTAGGCGTATTGCAAGAGCTTGTCCTCCATGCAGACAAGGAGAAAGAGCCATACCTTTAGGGACAATACATCAAAATAATGCGGTCATTGTTGCAATGTCAGGAATGCTATTTCTACCTATTTGGAAATCCTCGCAATAACAAAAGTATCCACTCAATGAAGGGAGTGCCCGTTCTTTTCTTCAATTCATCAATTGATGCCATGTTAGAAAGAGCTGAGTAGTTTGTTATGTAAATATTCAAATATAGCCGATGCGAGCTATTAAAAAAAACTGAATCGAATAGCCTGCATCTTTAATATGAATAACAATGAGCAGTGCCTAAATACAGCTGCACTGCAATTCTAAGTTAGCTTCAACGAAATGTTACTTTCAATGGCATGTTAGTTTGAATGCACCTGTTTCAAAACATAACAATCATTAAATCAGCATCAGAAAGTGTTAACAACTAAAAGCGAACCAGGTAATTGCAGTGAGGCAAAGTGGTCTCGTAGATAAGCAACCGCTTAGTAAGTGGAAGGTATCGGGTTCGATCCCCAGCTAGTGTATTTTGTTTTAAAGCCCACAATGGCCTATGGTGAGGGGGGGGGGGGGCAGCTGAGTGTAGGAAAAAAACTGTTAGGGAGCCCCTTTGGGGGTTCTTTTTTTTTCTTTTCAAAAGCACAGTGTTAAGAACTTAAAGTGAACCAGGTAAAGTGGTGAGGCAAAGTGGTCTCGTGGATAAGCAACCGCCTAGTAAGTGGAAGGTATCGGGTTCGATCCCCAGCTAGTGTATTTTGTTTTAAAGCCCACAATGGCCTATGGTGAGGGGGGGGGGGGGGCAGCTGAGTGTAGGAAAAAAACTGTTAGGTAGCCCCTTTGGGGGTTCTTTTTTTTTGGGGGGGGGGTCTTTTTTTTTTCTTTTCAAAAGCACAGTGTTAAGAACTTAAAGTGAACCAGGTAAAGTGGTGAGGCAAAGTGGTCTCGTGGATAAGCAACCGCCTAGTAAGTGGAAGGTATCGGGTTCGATCCCCAGCTAGTGTATTTTGTTTTAAAGCCCACAATAGCCTATGGTGAGGGGGGGGTAGCAGCTGAGTGTAGGAAAAAAACTGTTAGGGAGCCCCTTTTGGGGGGTCTTTTTTTTTGGGGGGGGGGTCTTTTTTTTCTTCTTTTTTCTGGTCGCTAGCTGGCGGTCGTCAGCTAGCAGCTAGCTGGCGGTCGTCAGCTAGCTGGCGGTCGTCAGCTAGCTGGCGGTCGTCAGCTAGCTGGCGGTCGTCAGCTAGCTGGCGGTCGTCAGCTAGCTGGCGGTCGTCAGCTAGCTGGCGGTCGTCAGCTAGCTGGCGGTCGTCAGCTAGCTGGCGGTCGTCAGCTAGCTGGCGGTCGTCAGCTAGCTGGCGGTCGTCAGCTAGCTGGCGGTCGTCAGCTAGCTGGCGGTCGTCAGCTAGCTGGCGGTCGTCAGCTAGCTGGCGGTCGTCAGCTAGCTGGCGGTCGTCAGCGTGGCCTGCGGCCGATAGCGTTAGCCCCAAAGCCATGTCCAATTTTAAAACTACATTCAAGAGTCCCTTATTGCCAGGTTAAACAAGTTTTTTACATCATCAGTACTACTTTTTTTCCTTTTATTCACTCTGTACACTCCCATGCTATCCTTCTATTCACTCTGTACACTCCCATGCTATCCTTTTCCAGTCTGTTAACAACTTTACAACATGAATTAAATGATGGGCAGGGTTTTACTTCTCATATGAAAGCGCCCAAACTTCGCGAGGTGAAACAAAGGGTCTTTCAAATTCAAGTCTATTCAAGCCCAATATGGGCTAACAACTGGCCTGCATAACCCGAGCAGAATCATTTTATGCTCAACAAAGACACACAGCCTTGGGTAAAGAGGTCCATTTTTTTTTTTAAAATTTAGTTATATTTTTTCATTGACAGTATACTATTAAATATCAGGAATATTGGATGCTCTGTTTCAAATACAGTCCAGATTGCCGAGCAATGAATTATCTCCTGCTTCTTGTCCAAAAAACATATCTAACTGGTTTTTAAAACGGTATCATTTTACTTTCCATCTCCTAACATTATTTTGAACTGTCTTGAACTTAAGTTGTTTTCCTTCCTTGAAATGACACTACAGCCAGTCTATTCTGTTCATGTAGGCGTATTGCAAGAGCTTGTCCTCCATGCAGACAAGGAGAAAGAGCCATACCTTTAGGGACAATACATCAAAATAATGCGGTCATTGTTGCAATGTCAGGAATGCTATTTCTACCTATTTGGAAATCCTCGCAATAACAAAAGTATCCACTCAATGAAGGGAGTGCCCGTTCTTTTCTTCAATTCATCAATTGATGCCATGTTAGAAAGAGCTGAGTAGTTTGTTATGTAAATATTCAAATATAGCCGATGCGAGCTATTAAAAAAAACTGAATCGAATAGCCTGCATCTTTAATATGAATAACAATGAGCAGTGCCTAAATACAGCTGCACTGCAATTCTAAGTTAGCTTCAACGAAATGTTACTTTCAATGGCATGTTAGTTTGAATGCACCTGTTTCAAAACATAACAATCATTAAATCAGCATCAGAAAGTGTTAACAACTAAAAGCGAACCAGGTAATTGCAGTGAGGCAAAGTGGTCTCGTAGATAAGCAACCGCTTAGTAAGTGGAAGGTATCGGGTTCGATCCCCAGCTAGTGTATTTTGTTTTAAAGCCCACAATGGCCTATGGTGAGGGGGGGGGGGGGGGCAGCTGAGTGTAGGAAAAAAACTGTTAGGGAGCCCCTTTGGGGGTTCTTTTTTTTTCTTTTCAAAAGCACAGTGTTAAGAACTTAAAGTGAACCAGGTAAAGTGGTGAGGCAAAGTGGTCTCGTGGATAAGCAACCGCCTAGTAAGTGGAAGGTATCGGGTTCGATCCCCAGCTAGTGTATTTTGTTTTAAAGCCCACAATGGCCTATGGTGAGGGGGGGGGGGGGGGCAGCTGAGTGTAGGAAAAAAACTGTTAGGTAGCCCCTTTGGGGGTTCTTTTTTTGGGGGGGGGGGGTCTTTTTTTTTTCTTTTCAAAAGCACAGTGTTAAGAACTTAAAGTGAACCAGGTAAAGTGGTGAGGCAAAGTGGTCTCGTGGATAAGCAACCGCCTAGTAAGTGGAAGGTATCGGGTTCGATCCCCAGCTAGTGTATTTTGTTTTAAAGCCCACAATAGCCTATGGTGAGGGGGGGGGTAGCAGCTGAGTGTAGGAAAAAAACTGTTAGGGAGCCCCTTTTGGGGGGTCTTTTTTTTGGGGGGGGGGGTCTTTTTTTTCTTCTTTTTTCTGGTCGCTAGCTGGCGGTCGTCAGCTAGCTGGCGGTCGTCAGCTAGCTGGCGGTCGTCAGCTAGCTGGCGGTCGTCAGCTAGCTGGCGGTCGTCAGCTAGCTGGCGGTCGTCAGCTAGCTGGCGGTCGTCAGCTAGCTGGCGGTCGTCAGCTAGCTGGCGGTCGTCAGCTAGCTGGCGGTCGTCAGCTAGCTGGCGGTCGTCAGCTAGCTGGCGGTCGTCAGCTAGCTGGCGGTCGTCAGCTAGCTGGCGGTCGTCAGCTAGCTGGCGGTCGTCAGCTAGCTGGCGGTCGTCAGCTAGCTGGCGGTCGTCAGCTAGCTGGCGGTCGTCAGCTAGCTGGCGGTCGTCAGCGTGGCCTGCGGCCGATAGCGTTAGCCCCAAAGCCATGTCCAATTTTAAAACTACATTCAAGAGTCCCTTATTGCCAGGTTAAACAAGTTTTTTACATCATCAGTACTACTTTTTTTCCTTTTATTCACTCTGTACACTCCCATGCTATCCTTCTATTCACTCTGTACACTCCCATGCTATCCTTTTCCAGTCTGTTAACAACTTTACAACATGAATTAAATGATGGGCAGGGTTTTACTTCTCATATGAAAGCGCCCAAACTTCGCGAGGTGAAACAAAGGGTCTTTCAAATTCAAGTCTATTCAAGCCCAATATGGGCTAACAACTGGCCTGCATACCCGAGCAGAATCATTTTATGCTCAACAAAGACACACAGCCTTGGGTAAAGAGGTCCATTTTTTTTTTTAAAATTTAGTTATATTTTTTCATTGACAGTATACTATTAAATATCAGGAATATTGGATGCTCTGTTTCAAATACAGTCCAGATTGCCGAGCAATGAATTATCTCCTGCTTCTTGTCCAAAAAACATATCTAACTGGTTTTTAAAACGGTATCATTTTACTTTCCATCTCCTAACATTATTTTGAACTGTCTTGAACTTAAGTTGTTTTCCTTCCTTGAAATGACACTACAGCCAGTCTATTCTGTTCATGTAGGCGTATTGCAAGAGCTTGTCCTCCATGCAGACAAGGAGAAAGAGCCATACCTTTAGGGACAATACATCAAAATAATGCGGTCATTGTTGCAATGTCAGGAATGCTATTTCTACCTATTTGGAAATCCTCGCAATAACAAAAGTATCCACTCAATGAAGGGAGTGCCCGTTCTTTTCTTCAATTCATCAATTGATGCCATGTTAGAAAGAGCTGAGTAGTTTGTTATGTAAATATTCAAATATAGCCGATGCGAGCTATTAAAAAAAACTGAATCGAATAGCCTGCATCTTTAATATGAATAACAATGAGCAGTGCCTAAATACAGCTGCACTGCAATTCTAAGTTAGCTTCAACGAAATGTTACTTTCAATGGCATGTTAGTTTGAATGCACCTGTTTCAAAACATAACAATCATTAAATCAGCATCAGAAAGTGTTAACAACTAAAAGCGAACCAGGTAATTGCAGTGAGGCAAAGTGGTCTCGTAGATAAGCAACCGCTTAGTAAGTGGAAGGTATCGGGTTCGATCCCCAGCTAGTGTATTTTGTTTTAAAGCCCACAATGGCCTATGGTGAGGGGGGGGGGGGGCAGCTGAGTGTAGGAAAAAAACTGTTAGGGAGCCCCTTTGGGGGTTCTTTTTTTTTCTTTTCAAAAGCACAGTGTTAAGAACTTAAAGTGAACCAGGTAAAGTGGTGAGGCAAAGTGGTCTCGTGGATAAGCAACCGCCTAGTAAGTGGAAGGTATCGGGTTCGATCCCCAGCTAGTGTATTTTGTTTTAAAGCCCACAATGGCCTATGGTGAGGGGGGGGGGGGCAGCTGAGTGTAGGAAAAAAACTGTTAGGTAGCCCCTTTGGGGGTTCTTTTTTTTTGGGGGGGGGGTCTTTTTTTTTTCTTTTCAAAAGCACAGTGTTAAGAACTTAAAGTGAACCAGGTAAAGTGGTGAGGCAAAGTGGTCTCGTGGATAAGCAACCGCCTAGTAAGTGGAAGGTATCGGGTTCGATCCCCAGCTAGTGTATTTTGTTTTAAAGCCCACAATAGCCTATGGTGAGGGGGGGGTAGCAGCTGAGTGTAGGAAAAAAACTGTTAGGGAGCCCCTTTTGGGGGGTCTTTTTTTTGGGGGGGGGGGTCTTTTTTTTCTTCTTTTTTCTGGTCGCTAGCTGGCGGTCGTCAGCTAGCTGGCGGTCGTCAGCTAGCTGGCGGTCGTCAGCTAGCTCAGCTAGCTGGCGGTCGTCAGCTAGCTGGCGGTCGTCAGCTAGCTGGCGGTCGTCAGCTAGCTGGCGGTCGTCAGCTAGCTGGCGGTCGTCAGCTAGCTGGCGGTCGTCAGCTAGCTGGCGGTCGTCAGCTAGCTGGCGGTCGTCAGCTAGCTGGCGGTCGTCAGCGTGGCCTGCGGCCGATAGCGTTAGCCCCAAAGCCATGTCCAATTTTAAAACTACATTCAAGAGTCCCTTATTGCCAGGTTAAACAAGTTTTTTACATCATCAGTACTACTTTTTTTCCTTTTATTCACTCTGTACACTCCCATGCTATCCTTCTATTCACTCTGTACACTCCCATGCTATCCTTTTCCAGTCTGTTAACAACTTTACAACATGAATTAAATGATGGGCAGGGTTTTACTTCTCATATGAAAGCGCCCAAACTTCGCGAGGTGAAACAAAGGGTCTTTCAAATTCAAGTCTATTCAAGCCCAATATGGGCTAACAACTGGCCTGCATACCCGAGCAGAATCATTTTATGCTCAACAAAGACACACAGCCTTGGGTAAAGAGGTCCATTTTTTTTTTTAAAATTTAGTTATATTTTTTCATTGACAGTATACTATTAAATATCAGGAATATTGGATGCTCTGTTTCAAATACAGTCCAGATTGCCGAGCAATGAATTATCTCCTGCTTCTTGTCCAAAAAACATATCTAACTGGTTTTTAAAACGGTATCATTTTACTTTCCATCTCCTAACATTATTTTGAACTGTCTTGAACTTAAGTTGTTTTCCTTCCTTGAAATGACACTACAGCCAGTCTATTCTGTTCATGTAGGCGTATTGCAAGAGCTTGTCCTCCATGCAGACAAGGAGAAAGAGCCATACCTTTAGGGACAATACATCAAAATAATGCGGTCATTGTTGCAATGTCAGGAATGCTATTTCTACCTATTTGGAAATCCTCGCAATAACAAAAGTATCCACTCAATGAAGGGAGTGCCCGTTCTTTTCTTCAATTCATCAATTGATGCCATGTTAGAAAGAGCTGAGTAGTTTGTTATGTAAATATTCAAATATAGCCGATGCGAGCTATTAAAAAAAACTGAATCGAATAGCCTGCATCTTTAATATGAATAACAATGAGCAGTGCCTAAATACAGCTGCACTGCAATTCTAAGTTAGCTTCAACGAAATGTTACTTTCAATGGCATGTTAGTTTGAATGCACCTGTTTCAAAACATAACAATCATTAAATCAGCATCAGAAAGTGTTAACAACTAAAAGCGAACCAGGTAATTGCAGTGAGGCAAAGTGGTCTCGTAGATAAGCAACCGCTTAGTAAGTGGAAGGTATCGGGTTCGATCCCCAGCTAGTGTATTTTGTTTTAAAGCCCACAATGGCCTATGGTGAGGGGGGGGGGGGGGGGCAGCTGAGTGTAGGAAAAAAACTGTTAGGGAGCCCCTTTGGGGGTTCTTTTTTTTTCTTTTCAAAAGCACAGTGTTAAGAACTTAAAGTGAACCAGGTAAAGTGGTGAGGCAAAGTGGTCTCGTGGATAAGCAACCGCCTAGTAAGTGGAAGGTATCGGGTTCGATCCCCAGCTAGTGTATTTTGTTTTAAAGCCCACAATGGCCTATGGTGAGGGGGGGGGGGCAGCTGAGTGTAGGAAAAAAACTGTTAGGTAGCCCCTTTGGGGGTTCTTTTTTTTTTGGGGGGGGGTCTTTTTTTTTTCTTTTCAAAAGCACAGTGTTAAGAACTTAAAGTGAACCAGGTAAAGTGGTGAGGCAAAGTGGTCTCGTGGATAAGCAACCGCCTAGTAAGTGGAAGGTATCGGGTTCGATCCCCAGCTAGTGTATTTTGTTTTAAAGCCCACAATAGCCTATGGTGAGGGGGGGGTAGCAGCTGAGTGTAGGAAAAAAACTGTTAGGGAGCCCCTTTTGGGGGGTCTTTTTTTTGGGGGGGGGGGTCTTTTTTTTCTTCTTTTTTCTGGTCGCTAGCTGGCGGTCGTCAGCTAGCTGGCGGTCGTCAGCTAGCTGGCGGTCGTCAGCTAGCTGGCGGTCGTCAGCTAGCTGGCGGTCGTCAGCTAGCTGGCGGTCGTCAGCTAGCTGGCGGTCGTCAGCTAGCTGGCGGTCGTCAGCTAGCTGGCGGTCGTCAGCTAGCTGGCGGTCGTCAGCTAGCTGGCGGTCGTCAGCTAGCTGGCGGTCGTCAGCTAGCTGGCGGTCGTCAGCTAGCTGGCGGTCGTCAGCTAGCTGGCGGTCGTCAGCTAGCTGGCGGTCGTCAGCGTGGCCTGCGGCCGATAGCGTTAGCCCCAAAGCCATGTCCAATTTTAAAACTACATTCAAGAGTCCCTTATTGCCAGGTTAAACAAGTTTTTTACATCATCAGTACTACTTTTTTTCCTTTTATTCACTCTGTACACTCCCATGCTATCCTTCTATTCACTCTGTACACTCCCATGCTATCCTTTTCCAGTCTGTTAACAACTTTACAACATGAATTAAATGATGGGCAGGGTTTTACTTCTCATATGAAAGCGCCCAAACTTCGCGAGGTGAAACAAAGGGTCTTTCAAATTCAAGTCTATTCAAGCCCAATATGGGCTAACAACTGGCCTGCATACCCGAGCAGAATCATTTTATGCTCAACAAAGACACACAGCCTTGGGTAAAGAGGTCCATTTTTTTTTTAAAAATTTAGTTATATTTTTTCATTGACAGTATACTATTAAATATCAGGAATATTGGATGCTCTGTTTCAAATACAGTCCAGATTGCCGAGCAATGAATTATCTCCTGCTTCTTGTCCAAAAAACATATCTAACTGGTTTTTAAAACGGTATCATTTTACTTTCCATCTCCTAACATTATTTTGAACTGTCTTGAACTTAAGTTGTTTTCCTTCCTTGAAATGACACTACAGCCAGTCTATTCTGTTCATGTAGGCGTATTGCAAGAGCTTGTCCTCCATGCAGACAAGGAGAAAGAGCCATACCTTTAGGGACAATACATCAAAATAATGCGGTCATTGTTGCAATGTCAGGAATGCTATTTCTACCTATTTGGAAATCCTCGCAATAACAAAAGTATCCACTCAATGAAGGGAGTGCCCGTTCTTTTCTTCAATTCATCAATTGATGCCATGTTAGAAAGAGCTGAGTAGTTTGTTATGTAAATATTCAAATATAGCCGATGCGAGCTATTAAAAAAAACTGAATCGAATAGCCTGCATCTTTAATATGAATAACAATGAGCAGTGCCTAAATACAGCTGCACTGCAATTCTAAGTTAGCTTCAACGAAATGTTACTTTCAATGGCATGTTAGTTTGAATGCACCTGTTTCAAAACATAACAATCATTAAATCAGCATCAGAAAGTGTTAACAACTAAAAGCGAACCAGGTAATTGCAGTGAGGCAAAGTGGTCTCGTAGATAAGCAACCGCTTAGTAAGTGGAAGGTATCGGGTTCGATCCCCAGCTAGTGTATTTTGTTTTAAAGCCCACAATGGCCTATGGTGAGGGGGGGGGGGGGGGGCAGCTGAGTGTAGGAAAAAAACTGTTAGGGAGCCCCTTTGGGGGTTCTTTTTTTTTCTTTTCAAAAGCACAGTGTTAAGAACTTAAAGTGAACCAGGTAAAGTGGTGAGGCAAAGTGGTCTCGTGGATAAGCAACCGCCTAGTAAGTGGAAGGTATCGGGTTCGATCCCCAGCTAGTGTATTTTGTTTTAAAGCCCACAATGGCCTATGGTGAGGGGGGGGGGGGCAGCTGAGTGTAGGAAAAAAACTGTTAGGTAGCCCCTTTGGGGGTTCTTTTTTTTTGGGGGGGGGGTCTTTTTTTTTTCTTTTCAAAAGCACAGTGTTAAGAACTTAAAGTGAACCAGGTAAAGTGGTGAGGCAAAGTGGTCTCGTGGATAAGCAACCGCCTAGTAAGTGGAAGGTATCGGGTTCGATCCCCAGCTAGTGTATTTTGTTTTAAAGCCCACAATAGCCTATGGTGAGGGGGGGGTAGCAGCTGAGTGTAGGAAAAAAACTGTTAGGGAGCCCCTTTTGGGGGGTCTTTTTTTTGGGGGGGGGGGTCTTTTTTTTCTTCTTTTTTCTGGTCGCTAGCTGGCGGTCGTCAGCTAGCTGGCGGTCGTCAGCTAGCTGGCGGTCGTCAGCTAGCTGGCGGTCTAGCTGGCGGTCGTCAGCTAGCTGGCGGTCGTCAGCTAGCTGGCGGTCGTCAGCTAGCTGGCGGTCGTCAGCTAGCTGGCGGTCGTCAGCTAGCTGGCGGTCGTCAGCTAGCTGGCGGTCGTCAGCTAGCTGGCGGTCGTCAGCTAGCTGGCGGTCGTCAGCTAGCTGGCGGTCGTCAGCTAGCTGGCGGTCGTCAGCGTGGCCTGCGGCCGATAGCGTTAGCCCCAAAGCCATGTCCAATTTTAAAACTACATTCAAGAGTCCCTTATTGCCAGGTTAAACAAGTTTTTTACATCATCAGTACTACTTTTTTTCCTTTTATTCACTCTGTACACTCCCATGCTATCCTTCTATTCACTCTGTACACTCCCATGCTATCCTTTTCCAGTCTGTTAACAACTTTACAACATGAATTAAATGATGGGCAGGGTTTTACTTCTCATATGAAAGCGCCCAAACTTCGCGAGGTGAAACAAAGGGTCTTTCAAATTCAAGTCTATTCAAGCCCAATATGGGCTAACAACTGGCCTGCATACCCGAGCAGAATCATTTTATGCTCAACAAAGACACACAGCCTTGGGTAAAGAGGTCCATTTTTTTTTTAAAAATTTAGTTATATTTTTTCATTGACAGTATACTATTAAATATCAGGAATATTGGATGCTCTGTTTCAAATACAGTCCAGATTGCCGAGCAATGAATTATCTCCTGCTTCTTGTCCAAAAAACATATCTAACTGGTTTTTAAAACGGTATCATTTTACTTTCCATCTCCTAACATTATTTTGAACTGTCTTGAACTTAAGTTGTTTTCCTTCCTTGAAATGACACTACAGCCAGTCTATTCTGTTCATGTAGGCGTATTGCAAGAGCTTGTCCTCCATGCAGACAAGGAGAAAGAGCCATACCTTTAGGGACAATACATCAAAATAATGCGGTCATTGTTGCAATGTCAGGAATGCTATTTCTACCTATTTGGAAATCCTCGCAATAACAAAAGTATCCACTCAATGAAGGGAGTGCCCGTTCTTTTCTTCAATTCATCAATTGATGCCATGTTAGAAAGAGCTGAGTAGTTTGTTATGTAAATATTCAAATATAGCCGATGCGAGCTATTAAAAAAAACTGAATCGAATAGCCTGCATCTTTAATATGAATAACAATGAGCAGTGCCTAAATACAGCTGCACTGCAATTCTAAGTTAGCTTCAACGAAATGTTACTTTCAATGGCATGTTAGTTTGAATGCACCTGTTTCAAAACATAACAATCATTAAATCAGCATCAGAAAGTGTTAACAACTAAAAGCGAACCAGGTAATTGCAGTGAGGCAAAGTGGTCTCGTAGATAAGCAACCGCTTAGTAAGTGGAAGGTATCGGGTTCGATCCCCAGCTAGTGTATTTTGTTTTAAAGCCCACAATGGCCTATGGTGAGGGGGGGGGGGGGGGCAGCTGAGTGTAGGAAAAAAACTGTTAGGGAGCCCCTTTGGGGGTTCTTTTTTTTTCTTTTCAAAAGCACAGTGTTAAGAACTTAAAGTGAACCAGGTAAAGTGGTGAGGCAAAGTGGTCTCGTGGATAAGCAACCGCCTAGTAAGTGGAAGGTATCGGGTTCGATCCCCAGCTAGTGTATTTTGTTTTAAAGCCCACAATGGCCTATGGTGAGGGGGGGGGGGGCAGCTGAGTGTAGGAAAAAAACTGTTAGGTAGCCCCTTTGGGGGTTCTTTTTTTTTTTGGGGGGGGTCTTTTTTTTTTCTTTTCAAAAGCACAGTGTTAAGAACTTAAAGTGAACCAGGTAAAGTGGTGAGGCAAAGTGGTCTCGTGGATAAGCAACCGCCTAGTAAGTGGAAGGTATCGGGTTCGATCCCCAGCTAGTGTATTTTGTTTTAAAGCCCACAATAGCCTATGGTGAGGGGGGGGTAGCAGCTGAGTGTAGGAAAAAAACTGTTAGGGAGCCCCTTTTGGGGGGTCTTTTTTTTTGGGGGGGGGGTCTTTTTTTTCTTCTTTTTTCTGGTCGCTAGCTGGCGGTCGTCAGCTAGCTGGCGGTCGTCAGCTAGCTGGCGGTCGTCAGCTAGCTGGCGGTCGTCAGCTAGCTGGCGGTCGTCAGCTAGCTGGCGGTCGATAGCGTTAGCCCCAAAGCCATGTCCAATTTTAAAACTACATTCAAGAGTCCCTTATTGCCAGGTTAAACAAGTTTTTTACATCATCAGTACTACTTTTTTTCCTTTTATTCACTCTGTACACTCCCATGCTATCCTTCTATTCACTCTGTACACTCCCATGCTATCCTTTTCCAGTCTGTTAACAACTTTACAACATGAATTAAATGATGGGCAGGGTTTTACTTCTCATATGAAAGCGCCCAAACTTCGCGAGGTGAAACAAAGGGTCTTTCAAATTCAAGTCTATTCAAGCCCAATATGGGCTAACAACTGGCCTGCATACCCGAGCAGAATCATTTTATGCTCAACAAAGACACACAGCCTTGGGTAAAGAGGTCCATTTTTTTTTTTTAAATTTAGTTATATTTTTTCATTGACAGTATACTATTAAATATCAGGAATATTGGATGCTCTGTTTCAAATACAGTCCAGATTGCCGAGCAATGAATTATCTCCTGCTTCTTGTCCAAAAAACATATCTAACTGGTTTTTAAAACGGTATCATTTTACTTTCCATCTCCTAACATTATTTTGAACTGTCTTGAACTTAAGTTGTTTTCCTTCCTTGAAATGACACTACAGCCAGTCTATTCTGTTCATGTAGGCGTATTGCAAGAGCTTGTCCTCCATGCAGACAAGGAGAAAGAGCCATACCTTTAGGGACAATACATCAAAATAATGCGGTCATTGTTGCAATGTCAGGAATGCTATTTCTACCTATTTGGAAATCCTCGCAATAACAAAAGTATCCACTCAATGAAGGGAGTGCCCGTTCTTTTCTTCAATTCATCAATTGATGCCATGTTAGAAAGAGCTGAGTAGTTTGTTATGTAAATATTCAAATATAGCCGATGCGAGCTATTAAAAAAAACTGAATCGAATAGCCTGCATCTTTAATATGAATAACAATGAGCAGTGCCTAAATACAGCTGCACTGCAATTCTAAGTTAGCTTCAACGTAATGTTACTTTCAATTGCATGTTAGTTTGAATGCACCTGTTTCAAAACATAACAATCATTAAATCAGCATCAGAAAGTGTTAACAACTAAAAGCGAACCAGGTAATTGCAGTGAGGCAAAGTGGTCTCGTAGATAAGCAACCGCTTAGTAAGTGGAAGGTATCGGGTTCGATCCCCAGCTAGTGTATTTTGTTTTAAAGCCCACAATGGCCTATGGTGAGGGGGGGGGGGGCAGCTGAGTGTAGGAAAAAAACTGTTAGGGAGCCCCTTTGGGGGTTCTTTTTTTTTCTTTTCAAAAGCACAGTGTTAAGAACTTAAAGTGAACCAGGTAAAGTGGTGAGGCAAAGTGGTCTCGTGGATAAGCAACCGCCTAGTAAGTGGAAGGTATCGGGTTCGATCCCCAGCTAGTGTATTTTGTTTTAAAGCCCACAATGGCCTATGGTGAGGGGGGGGGGCAGCTGAGTGTAGGAAAAAAACTGTTAGGTAGCCCCTTTGGGGGTTCTTTTTTTGGGGGGGGGGGGTCTTTTTTTTTTCTTTTCAAAAGCACAGTGTTAAGAACTTAAAGTGAACCAGGTAAAGTGGTGAGGCAAAGTGGTCTCGTGGATAAGCAACCGCCTAGTAAGTGGAAGGTATCGGGTTCGATCCCCAGCTAGTGTATTTTGTTTTAAAGCCCACAATAGCCTATGGTGAGGGGGGGGGTAGCAGCTGAGTGTAGGAAAAAAACTGTTAGGGAGCCCCTTTTGGGGGGTCTTTTTTTGGGGGGGGGGGGTCTTTTTTTTCTTCTTTTTTCTGGTCGCTAGCTGGCGGTCGTCAGCTAGCTGGCGGTCGTCAGCTAGCTGGCGGTCGTCAGCTAGCTGGCGGTCGTCAGCTAGCTGGCGGTCGTCAGCTAGCTGGCGGTCGTCAGCTAGCTGGCGGTCGTCAGCTAGCTGGCGGTCGTCAGCTAGCTGGCGGTCGTCAGCTAGCTGGCGGTCGTCAGCTAGCTGGCGGTCGTCAGCTAGCTGGCGGTCGTCAGCTAGCTGGCGGTCGTCAGCTAGCTGGCGGTCGTCAGCTAGCTGGCGGTCGTCAGCTAGCTGGCGGTCGTCAGCGTGGCCTGCGGCCGATAGCGTTAGCCCCAAAGCCATGTCCAATTTTAAAACTACATTCAAGAGTCCCTTATTGCCAGGTTAAACAAGTTTTTTACATCATCAGTACTACTTTTTTTCCTTTTATTCACTCTGTACACTCCCATGCTATCCTTCTATTCACTCTGTACACTCCCATGCTATCCTTTTCCAGTCTGTTAACAACTTTACAACATGAATTAAATGATGGGCAGGGTTTTACTTCTCATATGAAAGCGCCCAAACTTCGCGAGGTGAAACAAAGGGTCTTTCAAATTCAAGTCTATTCAAGCCCAATATGGGCTAACAACTGGCCTGCATACCCGAGCAGAATCATTTTATGCTCAACAAAGACACACAGCCTTGGGTAAAGAGGTCCATTTTTTTTTTTTAAATTTAGTTATATTTTTTCATTGACAGTATACTATTAAATATCAGGAATATTGGATGCTCTGTTTCAAATACAGTCCAGATTGCCGAGCAATGAATTATCTCCTGCTTCTTGTCCAAAAAACATATCTAACTGGTTTTTAAAACGGTATCATTTTACTTTCCATCTCCTAACATTATTTTGAACTGTCTTGAACTTAAGTTGTTTTCCTTCCTTGAAATGACACTACAGCCAGTCTATTCTGTTCATGTAGGCGTATTGCAAGAGCTTGTCCTCCATGCAGACAAGGAGAAAGAGCCATACCTTTAGGGACAATACATCAAAATAATGCGGTCATTGTTGCAATGTCAGGAATGCTATTTCTACCTATTTGGAAATCCTCGCAATAACAAAAGTATCCACTCAATGAAGGGAGTGCCCGTTCTTTTCTTCAATTCATCAATTGATGCCATGTTAGAAAGAGCTGAGTAGTTTGTTATGTAAATATTCAAATATAGCCGATGCGAGCTATTAAAAAAAACTGAATCGAATAGCCTGCATCTTTAATATGAATAACAATGAGCAGTGCCTAAATACAGCTGCACTGCAATTCTAAGTTAGCTTCAACGAAATGTTACTTTCAATGGCATGTTAGTTTGAATGCACCTGTTTCAAAACATAACAATCATTAAATCAGCATCAGAAAGTGTTAACAACTAAAAGCGAACCAGGTAATTGCAGTGAGGCAAAGTGGTCTCGTAGATAAGCAACCGCTTAGTAAGTGGAAGGTATCGGGTTCGATCCCCAGCTAGTGTATTTTGTTTTAAAGCCCACAATGGCCTATGGTGAGGGGGGGGGGCAGCTGAGTGTAGGAAAAAAACTGTTAGGGAGCCCCTTTGGGGGTTCTTTTTTTTTCTTTTCAAAAGCACAGTGTTAAGAACTTAAAGTGAACCAGGTAAAGTGGTGAGGCAAAGTGGTCTCGTGGATAAGCAACCGCCTAGTAAGTGGAAGGTATCGGGTTCGATCCCCAGCTAGTGTATTTTGTTTTAAAGCCCACAATAGCCTAGTAAGTGGAAGGTATCGGGTTCGATCCCCAGCTAGTGTATTTTGTTTTAAAGCCCACAATGGCCTATGGTGAGGGGGGGGGGGGGGCAGCTGAGTGTAGGAAAAAAACTGTTAGGTAGCCCCTTTGGGGGTTCTTTTTTTTGGGGGGGGGGGTCTTTTTTTTTTCTTTTCAAAAGCACAGTGTTAAGAACTTAAAGTGAACCAGGTAAAGTGGTGAGGCAAAGTGGTCTCGTGGATAAGCAACCGCCTAGTAAGTGGAAGGTATCGGGTTCGATCCCCAGCTAGTGTATTTTGTTTTTTGAAGCCCACAATAGCCTATGGTGAGGGGGGGGTAGCAGCTGAGTGTAGGAAAAAAACTGTTAGGGAGCCCCTTTTGGGGGGTCTTTTTTTTGGGGGGGGGGGTCTTTTTTTTCTTCTTTTTTCTGGTCGCTAGCTGGCGGTCGTCAGCTAGCTGGCGGTCGTCAGCTAGCTGGCGGTCGTCAGCTAGCTGGCGGTCGTCAGCTAGCTGGCGGTCGATAGCGTTAGCCCCAAAGCCATGTCCAATTTTAAAACTACATTCAAGAGTCCCTTATTGCCAGGTTAAACAAGTTTTTTACATCATCAGTACTACTTTTTTTCCTTTTATTCACTCTGTACACTCCCATGCTATCCTTCTATTCACTCTGTACACTCCCATGCTATCCTTTTCCAGTCTGTTAACAACTTTACAACATGAATTAAATGATGGGCAGGGTTTTACTTCTCATATGAAAGCGCCCAAACTTCGCGAGGTGAAACAAAGGGTCTTTCAAATTCAAGTCTATTCAAGCCCAATATGGGCTAACAACTGGCCTGCATACCCGAGCAGAATCATTTTATGCTCAACAAAGACACACAGCCTTGGGTAAAGAGGTCCATTTTTTTTTTTTAAATTTAGTTATATTTTTTCATTGACAGTATACTATTAAATATCAGGAATATTGGATGCTCTGTTTCAAATACAGTCCAGATTGCCGAGCAATGAATTATCTCCTGCTTCTTGTCCAAAAAACATATCTAACTGGTTTTTAAAACGGTATCATTTTACTTTCCATCTCCTAACATTATTTTGAACTGTCTTGAACTTAAGTTGTTTTCCTTCCTTGAAATGACACTACAGCCAGTCTATTCTGTTCATGTAGGCGTATTGCAAGAGCTTGTCCTCCATGCAGACAAGGAGAAAGAGCCATACCTTTAGGGACAATACATCAAAATAATGCGGTCATTGTTGCAATGTCAGGAATGCTATTTCTACCTATTTGGAAATCCTCGCAATAACAAAAGTATCCACTCAATGAAGGGAGTGCCCGTTCTTTTCTTCAATTCATCAATTGATGCCATGTTAGAAAGAGCTGAGTAGTTTGTTATGTAAATATTCAAATATAGCCGATGCGAGCTATTAAAAAAAACTGAATCGAATAGCCTGCATCTTTAATATGAATAACAATGAGCAGTGCCTAAATACAGCTGCACTGCAATTCTAAGTTAGCTTCAACGAAATGTTACTTTCAATGGCATGTTAGTTTGAATGCACCTGTTTCAAAACATAACAATCATTAAATCAGCATCAGAAAGTGTTAACAACTAAAAGCGAACCAGGTAATTGCAGTGAGGCAAAGTGGTCTCGTAGATAAGCAACCGCTTAGTAAGTGGAAGGTATCGGGTTCGATCCCCAGCTAGTGTATTTTGTTTTAAAGCCCACAATGGCCTATGGTGAGGGGGGGGGGGGGGGCAGCTGAGTGTAGGAAAAAAACTGTTAGGGAGCCCCTTTGGGGGTTCTTTTTTTTTCTTTTCAAAAGCACAGTGTTAAGAACTTAAAGTGAACCAGGTAAAGTGGTGAGGCAAAGTGGTCTCGTGGATAAGCAACCGCCTAGTAAGTGGAAGGTATCGGGTTCGATCCCCAGCTAGTGTATTTTGTTTTAAAGCCCACAATGGCCTATGGTGAGGGGGGGGGGGGGGCAGCTGAGTGTAGGAAAAAAACTGTTAGGTAGCCCCTTTGGGGGTTCTTTTTTTTTGGGGGGGGGGTCTTTTTTTTTTCTTTTCAAAAGCACAGTGTTAAGAACTTAAAGTGAACCAGGTAAAGTGGTGAGGCAAAGTGGTCTCGTGGATAAGCAACCGCCTAGTAAGTGGAAGGTATCGGGTTCGATCCCCAGCTAGTGTATTTTGTTTTAAAGCCCACAATAGCCTATGGTGAGGGGGGGGGTAGCAGCTGAGTGTAGGAAAAAAACTGTTAGGGAGCCCTTTTTGGGGGGTCTTTTTTTTGGGGGGGGGGTCTTTTTTTTCTTCTTTTTTCTGGTCGCTAGCTGGCGGTCGTCAGCTAGCTGGCGGTCGTCAGCTAGCTGGCGGTCGTCAGCTAGCTGGCGGTCGTCAGCTAGCTGGCGGTCGATAGCGTTAGCCCCAAAGCCATGTCCAATTTTAAAACTACATTCAAGAGTCCCTTATTGCCAGGTTAAACAAGTTTTTTACATCATCAGTACTACTTTTTTTCCTTTTATTCACTCTGTACACTCCCATGCTATCCTTCTATTCACTCTGTACACTCCCATGCTATCCTTTTCCAGTCTGTTAACAACTTTACAACATGAATTAAATGATGGGCAGGGTTTTACTTCTCATATGAAAGCGCCCAAACTTCGCGAGGTGAAACAAAGGGTCTTTCAAATTCAAGTCTATTCAAGCCCAATATGGGCTAACAACTGGCCTGCATACCCGAGCAGAATCATTTTATGCTCAACAAAGACACACAGCCTTGGGTAAAGAGGTCCATTTTTTTTTTTTAAATTTAGTTATATTTTTTCATTGACAGTATACTATTAAATATCAGGAATATTGGATGCTCTGTTTCAAATACAGTCCAGATTGCCGAGCAATGAATTATCTCCTGCTTCTTGTCCAAAAAACATATCTAACTGGTTTTTAAAACGGTATCATTTTACTTTCCATCTCCTAACATTATTTTGAACTGTCTTGAACTTAAGTTGTTTTCCTTCCTTGAAATGACACTACAGCCAGTCTATTCTGTTCATGTAGGCGTATTGCAAGAGCTTGTCCTCCATGCAGACAAGGAGAAAGAGCCATACCTTTAGGGACAATACATCAAAATAATGCGGTCATTGTTGCAATGTCAGGAATGCTATTTCTACCTATTTGGAAATCCTCGCAATAACAAAAGTATCCACTCAATGAAGGGAGTGCCCGTTCTTTTCTTCAATTCATCAATTGATGCCATGTTAGAAAGAGCTGAGTAGTTTGTTATGTAAATATTCAAATATAGCCGATGCGAGCTATTAAAAAAAACTGAATCGAATAGCCTGCATCTTTAATATGAATAACAATGAGCAGTGCCTAAATACAGCTGCACTGCAATTCTAAGTTAGCTTCAACGTAATGTTACTTTCAATTGCATGTTAGTTTGAATGCACCTGTTTCAAAACATAACAATCATTAAATCAGCATCAGAAAGTGTTAACAACTAAAAGCGAACCAGGTAATTGCAGTGAGGCAAAGTGGTCTCGTAGATAAGCAACCGCTTAGTAAGTGGAAGGTATCGGGTTCGATCCCCAGCTAGTGTATTTTGTTTTAAAGCCCACAATGGCCTATGGTGAGGGGGGGGGGGGGGGGCAGCTGAGTGTAGGAAAAAAACTGTTAGGGAGCCCCTTTGGGGGTTCTTTTTTTTTCTTTTCAAAAGCACAGTGTTAAGAACTTAAAGTGAACCAGGTAAAGTGGTGAGGCAAAGTGGTCTCGTGGATAAGCAACCGCCTAGTAAGTGGAAGGTATCGGGTTCGATCCCCAGCTAGTGTATTTTGTTTTAAAGCCCACAATGGCCTATGGTGAGGGGGGGGGGGCAGCTGAGTGTAGGAAAAAAACTGTTAGGTAGCCCCTTTGGGGGTTCTTTTTTTTTTGGGGGGGGGTCTTTTTTTTTTCTTTTCAAAAGCACAGTGTTAAGAACTTAAAGTGAACCAGGTAAAGTGGTGAGGCAAAGTGGTCTCGTGGATAAGCAACCGCCTAGTAAGTGGAAGGTATCGGGTTCGATCCCCAGCTAGTGTATTTTGTTTTAAAGCCCACAATAGCCTATGGTGAGGGGGGGGGGGTAGCAGCTGAGTGTAGGAAAAAAACTGTTAGGGAGCCCCTTTTGGGGGGTCTTTTTTTTTGGGGGGGGGGTCTTTTTTTTCTTCTTTTTTCTGGTCGCTAGCTGGCGGTCGTCAGCTAGCTGGCGGTCGTCAGCTAGCTGGCGGTCGTCAGCTAGCTGGCGGTCGTCAGCTAGCTGGCGGTCGTCAGCTAGCTGGCGGTCGTCAGCTAGCTGGCGGTCGTCAGCTAGCTGGCGGTCGTCAGCTAGCTGGCGGTCGTCAGCTAGCTGGCGGTCGTCAGCTAGCTGGCGGTCGTCAGCTAGCTGGCGGTCGTCAGCTAGCTGGCGGTCGTCAGCTAGCTGGCGGTCGTCAGCGTGGCCTGCGGCCGATAGCGTTAGCCCCAAAGCCATGTCCAATTTTAAAACTACATTCAAGAGTCCCTTATTGCCAGGTTAAACAAGTTTTTTACATCATCAGTACTACTTTTTTTCCTTTTATTCACTCTGTACACTCCCATGCTATCCTTCTATTCACTCTGTACACTCCCATGCTATCCTTTTCCAGTCTGTTAACAACTTTACAACATGAATTAAATGATGGGCAGGGTTTTACTTCTCATATGAAAGCGCCCAAACTTCGCGAGGTGAAACAAAGGGTCTTTCAAATTCAAGTCTATTCAAGCCCAATATGGGCTAACAACTGGCCTGCATACCCGAGCAGAATCATTTTATGCTCAACAAAGACACACAGCCTTGGGTAAAGAGGTCCATTTTTTTTTTTTAAATTTAGTTATATTTTTTCATTGACAGTATACTATTAAATATCAGGAATATTGGATGCTCTGTTTCAAATACAGTCCAGATTGCCGAGCAATGAATTATCTCCTGCTTCTTGTCCAAAAAACATATCTAACTGGTTTTTAAAACGGTATCATTTTACTTTCCATCTCCTAACATTATTTTGAACTGTCTTGAACTTAAGTTGTTTTCCTTCCTTGAAATGACACTACAGCCAGTCTATTCTGTTCATGTAGGCGTATTGCAAGAGCTTGTCCTCCATGCAGACAAGGAGAAAGAGCCATACCTTTAGGGACAATACATCAAAATAATGCGGTCATTGTTGCAATGTCAGGAATGCTATTTCTACCTATTTGGAAATCCTCGCAATAACAAAAGTATCCACTCAATGAAGGGAGTGCCCGTTCTTTTCTTCAATTCATCAATTGATGCCATGTTAGAAAGAGCTGAGTAGTTTGTTATGTAAATATTCAAATATAGCCGATGCGAGCTATTAAAAAAAACTGAATCGAATAGCCTGCATCTTTAATATGAATAACAATGAGCAGTGCCTAAATACAGCTGCACTGCAATTCTAAGTTAGCTTCAACGAAATGTTACTTTCAATGGCATGTTAGTTTGAATGCACCTGTTTCAAAACATAACAATCATTAAATCAGCATCAGAAAGTGTTAACAACTAAAAGCGAACCAGGTAATTGCAGTGAGGCAAAGTGGTCTCGTAGATAAGCAACCGCTTAGTAAGTGGAAGGTATCGGGTTCGATCCCCAGCTAGTGTATTTTGTTTTAAAGCCCACAATGGCCTATGGTGAGGGGGGGGGGGCAGCTGAGTGTAGGAAAAAAACTGTTAGGGAGCCCCTTTGGGGGTTCTTTTTTTTTCTTTTCAAAAGCACAGTGTTAAGAACTTAAAGTGAACCAGGTAAAGTGGTGAGGCAAAGTGGTCTCGTGGATAAGCAACCGCCTAGTAAGTGGAAGGTATCGGGTTCGATCCCCAGCTAGTGTATTTTGTTTTAAAGCCCACAATGGCCTATGGTGAGGGGGGGGGGGCAGCTGAGTGTAGGAAAAAAACTGTTAGGTAGCCCCTTTGGGGGTTCTTTTTTTTTGGGGGGGGGGTCTTTTTTTTTTCTTTTCAAAAGCACAGTGTTAAGAACTTAAAGTGAACCAGGTAAAGTGGTGAGGCAAAGTGGTCTCGTGGATAAGCAACCGCCTAGTAAGTGGAAGGTATCGGGTTCGATCCCCAGCTAGTGTATTTTGTTTTAAAGCCCACAATAGCCTATGGTGAGGGGGGGGGGTAGCAGCTGAGTGTAGGAAAAAAACTGTTAGGGAGCCCCTTTTGGGGGGTCTTTTTTTTTGGGGGGGGGGGTCTTTTTTTTCTTCTTTTTTCTGGTCGCTAGCTGGCGGTCGTCAGCTAGCTGGCGGTCGTCAGCTAGCTGGCGGTCGTCAGCTAGCTGGCGGTCGTCAGCTAGCTGGCGGTCGTCAGCTAGCTGGCGGTCGTCAGCTAGCTGGCGGTCGTCAGCTAGCTGGCGGTCGTCAGCTAGCTGGCGGTCGTCAGCTAGCTGGCGGTCGTCAGCTAGCTGGCGGTCGTCAGCTAGCTGGCGGTCGTCAGCTAGCTGGCGGTCGTCAGCTAGCTGGCGGTCGTCAGCTAGCTGGCGGTCGTCAGCTAGCTGGCGGTCGTCAGCTAGCTGGCGGTCGTCAGCGTGGCCTGCGGCCGATAGCGTTAGCCCCAAAGCCATGTCCAATTTTAAAACTACATTCAAGAGTCCCTTATTGCCAGGTTAAACAAGTTTTTTACATCATCAGTACTACTTTTTTTCCTTTTATTCACTCTGTACACTCCCATGCTATCCTTCTATTCACTCTGTACACTCCCATGCTATCCTTTTCCAGTCTGTTAACAACTTTACAACATGAATTAAATGATGGGCAGGGTTTTACTTCTCATATGAAAGCGCCCAAACTTCGCGAGGTGAAACAAAGGGTCTTTCAAATTCAAGTCTATTCAAGCCCAATATGGGCTAACAACTGGCCTGCATACCCGAGCAGAATCATTTTATGCTCAACAAAGACACACAGCCTTGGGTAAAGAGGTCCATTTTTTTTTTTTAAATTTAGTTATATTTTTTCATTGACAGTATACTATTAAATATCAGGAATATTGGATGCTCTGTTTCAAATACAGTCCAGATTGCCGAGCAATGAATTATCTCCTGCTTCTTGTCCAAAAAACATATCTAACTGGTTTTTAAAACGGTATCATTTTACTTTCCATCTCCTAACATTATTTTGAACTGTCTTGAACTTAAGTTGTTTTCCTTCCTTGAAATGACACTACAGCCAGTCTATTCTGTTCATGTAGGCGTATTGCAAGAGCTTGTCCTCCATGCAGACAAGGAGAAAGAGCCATACCTTTAGGGACAATACATCAAAATAATGCGGTCATTGTTGCAATGTCAGGAATGCTATTTCTACCTATTTGGAAATCCTCGCAATAACAAAAGTATCCACTCAATGAAGGGAGTGCCCGTTCTTTTCTTCAATTCATCAATTGATGCCATGTTAGAAAGAGCTGAGTAGTTTGTTATGTAAATATTCAAATATAGCCGATGCGAGCTATTAAAAAAAACTGAATCGAATAGCCTGCATCTTTAATATGAATAACAATGAGCAGTGCCTAAATACAGCTGCACTGCAATTCTAAGTTAGCTTCAACGAAATGTTACTTTCAATGGCATGTTAGTTTGAATGCACCTGTTTCAAAACATAACAATCATTAAATCAGCATCAGAAAGTGTTAACAACTAAAAGCGAACCAGGTAATTGCAGTGAGGCAAAGTGGTCTCGTAGATAAGCAACCGCTTAGTAAGTGGAAGGTATCGGGTTCGATCCCCAGCTAGTGTATTTTGTTTTAAAGCCCACAATGGCCTATGGTGAGGGGGGGGGGGGCAGCTGAGTGTAGGAAAAAAACTGTTAGGGAGCCCCTTTGGGGGTTCTTTTTTTTTCTTTTCAAAAGCACAGTGTTAAGAACTTAAAGTGAACCAGGTAAAGTGGTGAGGCAAAGTGGTCTCGTGGATAAGCAACCGCCTAGTAAGTGGAAGGTATCGGGTTCGATCCCCAGCTAGTGTATTTTGTTTTAAAGCCCACAATGGCCTATGGTGAGGGGGGGGGGGGGCAGCTGAGTGTAGGAAAAAAACTGTTAGGTAGCCCCTTTGGGGGTTCTTTTTTTTTTGGGGGGGGGTCTTTTTTTTTTCTTTTCAAAAGCACAGTGTTAAGAACTTAAAGTGAACCAGGTAAAGTGGTGAGGCAAAGTGGTCTCGTGGATAAGCAACCGCCTAGTAAGTGGAAGGTATCGGGTTCGATCCCCAGCTAGTGTATTTTGTTTTAAAGCCCACAATAGCCTATGGTGAGGGGGGGGTAGCAGCTGAGTGTAGGAAAAAAACTGTTAGGGAGCCCCTTTTGGGGGGTCTTTTTTTTTTGGGGGGGGGTCTTTTTTTTCTTCTTTTTTCTGGTCGCTAGCTGGCGGTCGTCAGCTAGCTGGCGGTCGTCAGCTAGCTGGCGGTCGTCAGCTAGCTGGCGGTCGTCAGCTAGCTGGCGGTCGTCAGCTAGCTGGCCCCAAAGCCATGTCCAATTTTAAAACTACATTCAAGAGTCCCTTATTGCCAGGTTAAACAAGTTTTTTACATCATCAGTACTACTTTTTTTCCTTTTATTCACTCTGTACACTCCCATGCTATCCTTCTATTCACTCTGTACACTCCCATGCTATCCTTTTCCAGTCTGTTAACAACTTTACAACATGAATTAAATGATGGGCAGGGTTTTACTTCTCATATGAAAGCGCCCAAACTTCGCGAGGTGAAACAAAGGGTCTTTCAAATTCAAGTCTATTCAAGCCCAATATGGGCTAACAACTGGCCTGCATACCCGAGCAGAATCATTTTATGCTCAACAAAGACACACAGCCTTGGGTAAAGAGGTCCATTTTTTTTTTTTAAATTTAGTTATATTTTTTCATTGACAGTATACTATTAAATATCAGGAATATTGGATGCTCTGTTTCAAATACAGTCCAGATTGCCGAGCAATGAATTATCTCCTGCTTCTTGTCCAAAAAACATATCTAACTGGTTTTTAAAACGGTATCATTTTACTTTCCATCTCCTAACATTATTTTGAACTGTCTTGAACTTAAGTTGTTTTCCTTCCTTGAAATGACACTACAGCCAGTCTATTCTGTTCATGTAGGCGTATTGCAAGAGCTTGTCCTCCATGCAGACAAGGAGAAAGAGCCATACCTTTAGGGACAATACATCAAAATAATGCGGTCATTGTTGCAATGTCAGGAATGCTATTTCTACCTATTTGGAAATCCTCGCAATAACAAAAGTATCCACTCAATGAAGGGAGTGCCCGTTCTTTTCTTCAATTCATCAATTGATGCCATGTTAGAAAGAGCTGAGTAGTTTGTTATGTAAATATTCAAATATAGCCGATGCGAGCTATTAAAAAAAACTGAATCGAATAGCCTGCATCTTTAATATGAATAACAATGAGCAGTGCCTAAATACAGCTGCACTGCAATTCTAAGTTAGCTTCAACGTAATGTTACTTTCAATTGCATGTTAGTTTGAATGCACCTGTTTCAAAACATAACAATCATTAAATCAGCATCAGAAAGTGTTAACAACTAAAAGCGAACCAGGTAATTGCAGTGAGGCAAAGTGGTCTCGTAGATAAGCAACCGCTTAGTAAGTGGAAGGTATCGGGTTCGATCCCCAGCTAGTGTATTTTGTTTTAAAGCCCACAATGGCCTATGGTGAGGGGGGGGGGGGCAGCTGAGTGTAGGAAAAAAACTGTTAGGGAGCCCCTTTGGGGGTTCTTTTTTTTTCTTTTCAAAAGCACAGTGTTAAGAACTTAAAGTGAACCAGGTAAAGTGGTGAGGCAAAGTGGTCTCGTGGATAAGCAACCGCCTAGTAAGTGGAAGGTATCGGGTTCGATCCCCAGCTAGTGTATTTTGTTTTAAAGCCCACAATGGCCTATGGTGAGGGGGGGGGGGCAGCTGAGTGTAGGAAAAAAACTGTTAGGTAGCCCCTTTGGGGGTTCTTTTTTTTTGGGGGGGGGGTCTTTTTTTTTTCTTTTCAAAAGCACAGTGTTAAGAACTTAAAGTGAACCAGGTAAAGTGGTGAGGCAAAGTGGTCTCGTGGATAAGCAACCGCCTAGTAAGTGGAAGGTATCGGGTTCGATCCCCAGCTAGTGTATTTTGTTTTAAAGCCCACAATAGCCTATGGTGAGGGGGGGGGTAGCAGCTGAGTGTAGGAAAAAAACTGTTAGGGAGCCCCTTTTGGGGGGTCTTTTTTTTTTGGGGGGGGGTCTTTTTTTTCTTCTTTTTTCTGGTCGCTAGCTGGCGGTCGTCAGCTAGCTGGCGGTCGTCAGCTAGCTGGCGGTCGTCAGCTAGCTCAGCTAGCTGGCGGTCGTCAGCTAGCTGGCGGTCGTCAGCTAGCTGGCGGTCGTCAGCTAGCTGGCGGTCGTCAGCTAGCTGGCGGTCGTCAGCTAGCTGGCGGTCGTCAGCTAGCTGGCGGTCGTCAGCTAGCTGGCGGTCGTCAGCTAGCTGGCGGTCGTCAGCTAGCTGGCGGTCGTCAGCTAGCTGGCGGTCGTCAGCGTGGCCTGCGGCCGATAGCGTTAGCCCCAAAGCCATGTCCAATTTTAAAACTACATTCAAGAGTCCCTTATTGCCAGGTTAAACAAGTTTTTTACATCATCAGTACTACTTTTTTTCCTTTTATTCACTCTGTACACTCCCATGCTATCCTTCTATTCACTCTGTACACTCCCATGCTATCCTTTTCCAGTCTGTTAACAACTTTACAACATGAATTAAATGATGGGCAGGGTTTTACTTCTCATATGAAAGCGCCCAAACTTCGCGAGGTGAAACAAAGGGTCTTTCAAATTCAAGTCTATTCAAGCCCAATATGGGCTAACAACTGGCCTGCATACCCGAGCAGAATCATTTTATGCTCAACAAAGACACACAGCCTTGGGTAAAGAGGTCCATTTTTTTTTTTAAAATTTAGTTATATTTTTTCATTGACAGTATACTATTAAATATCAGGAATATTGGATGCTCTGTTTCAAATACAGTCCAGATTGCCGAGCAATGAATTATCTCCTGCTTCTTGTCCAAAAAACATATCTAACTGGTTTTTAAAACGGTATCATTTTACTTTCCATCTCCTAACATTATTTTGAACTGTCTTGAACTTAAGTTGTTTTCCTTCCTTGAAATGACACTACAGCCAGTCTATTCTGTTCATGTAGGCGTATTGCAAGAGCTTGTCCTCCATGCAGACAAGGAGAAAGAGCCATACCTTTAGGGACAATACATCAAAATAATGCGGTCATTGTTGCAATGTCAGGAATGCTATTTCTACCTATTTGGAAATCCTCGCAATAACAAAAGTATCCACTCAATGAAGGGAGTGCCCGTTCTTTTCTTCAATTCATCAATTGATGCCATGTTAGAAAGAGCTGAGTAGTTTGTTATGTAAATATTCAAATATAGCCGATGCGAGCTATTAAAAAAAACTGAATCGAATAGCCTGCATCTTTAATATGAATAACAATGAGCAGTGCCTAAATACAGCTGCACTGCAATTCTAAGTTAGCTTCAACGAAATGTTACTTTCAATGGCATGTTAGTTTGAATGCACCTGTTTCAAAACATAACAATCATTAAATCAGCATCAGAAAGTGTTAACAACTAAAAGCGAACCAGGTAATTGCAGTGAGGCAAAGTGGTCTCGTAGATAAGCAACCGCTTAGTAAGTGGAAGGTATCGGGTTCGATCCCCAGCTAGTGTATTTTGTTTTAAAGCCCACAATGGCCTATGGTGAGGGGGGGGGGGGGCAGCTGAGTGTAGGAAAAAAACTGTTAGGGAGCCCCTTTGGGGGTTCTTTTTTTTTCTTTTCAAAAGCACAGTGTTAAGAACTTAAAGTGAACCAGGTAAAGTGGTGAGGCAAAGTGGTCTCGTGGATAAGCAACCGCCTAGTAAGTGGAAGGTATCGGGTTCGATCCCCAGCTAGTGTATTTTGTTTTAAAGCCCACAATGGCCTATGGTGAGGGGGGGGGGGCAGCTGAGTGTAGGAAAAAAACTGTTAGGTAGCCCCTTTGGGGGTTCTTTTTTTTTGGGGGGGGGGTCTTTTTTTTTTCTTTTCAAAAGCACAGTGTTAAGAACTTAAAGTGAACCAGGTAAAGTGGTGAGGCAAAGTGGTCTCGTGGATAAGCAACCGCCTAGTAAGTGGAAGGTATCGGGTTCGATCCCCAGCTAGTGTATTTTGTTTTAAAGCCCACAATAGCCTATGGTGAGGGGGGGGTAGCAGCTGAGTGTAGGAAAAAAACTGTTAGGGAGCCCCTTTTGGGGGGTCTTTTTTTTTTGGGGGGGGGTCTTTTTTTTCTTCTTTTTTCTGGTCGCTAGCTGGCGGTCGTCAGCTAGCTGGCGGTCGTCAGCTAGCTGGCGGTCGTCAGCTAGCTGGCGGTCGTCAGCTAGCTGGCGGTCGTCTGGCGGTCGTCAGCTAGCTGGCGGTCGTCAGCTAGCTGGCGGTCGTCAGCTAGCTGGCGGTCGTCAGCTAGCTGGCGGTCGTCAGCGTGGCCTGCGGCCGATAGCGTTAGCCCCAAAGCCATGTCCAATTTTAAAACTACATTCAAGAGTCCCTTATTGCCAGGTTAAACAAGTTTTTTACATCATCAGTACTACTTTTTTTCCTTTTATTCACTCTGTACACTCCCATGCTATCCTTCTATTCACTCTGTACACTCCCATGCTATCCTTTTCCAGTCTGTTAACAACTTTACAACATGAATTAAATGATGGGCAGGGTTTTACTTCTCATATGAAAGCGCCCAAACTTCGCGAGGTGAAACAAAGGGTCTTTCAAATTCAAGTCTATTCAAGCCCAATATGGGCTAACAACTGGCCTGCATACCCGAGCAGAATCATTTTATGCTCAACAAAGACACACAGCCTTGGGTAAAGAGGTCCATTTTTTTTTTTAAAATTTAGTTATATTTTTTCATTGACAGTATACTATTAAATATCAGGAATATTGGATGCTCTGTTTCAAATACAGTCCAGATTGCCGAGCAATGAATTATCTCCTGCTTCTTGTCCAAAAAACATATCTAACTGGTTTTTAAAACGGTATCATTTTACTTTCCATCTCCTAACATTATTTTGAACTGTCTTGAACTTAAGTTGTTTTCCTTCCTTGAAATGACACTACAGCCAGTCTATTCTGTTCATGTAGGCGTATTGCAAGAGCTTGTCCTCCATGCAGACAAGGAGAAAGAGCCATACCTTTAGGGACAATACATCAAAATAATGCGGTCATTGTTGCAATGTCAGGAATGCTATTTCTACCTATTTGGAAATCCTCGCAATAACAAAAGTATCCACTCAATGAAGGGAGTGCCCGTTCTTTTCTTCAATTCATCAATTGATGCCATGTTAGAAAGAGCTGAGTAGTTTGTTATGTAAATATTCAAATATAGCCGATGCGAGCTATTAAAAAAAACTGAATCGAATAGCCTGCATCTTTAATATGAATAACAATGAGCAGTGCCTAAATACAGCTGCACTGCAATTCTAAGTTAGCTTCAACGAAATGTTACTTTCAATGGCATGTTAGTTTGAATGCACCTGTTTCAAAACATAACAATCATTAAATCAGCATCAGAAAGTGTTAACAACTAAAAGCGAACCAGGTAATTGCAGTGAGGCAAAGTGGTCTCGTAGATAAGCAACCGCTTAGTAAGTGGAAGGTATCGGGTTCGATCCCCAGCTAGTGTATTTTGTTTTAAAGCCCACAATGGCCTATGGTGAGGGGGGGGGGGGGGGCAGCTGAGTGTAGGAAAAAAACTGTTAGGGAGCCCCTTTGGGGGTTCTTTTTTTTTCTTTTCAAAAGCACAGTGTTAAGAACTTAAAGTGAACCAGGTAAAGTGGTGAGGCAAAGTGGTCTCGTGGATAAGCAACCGCCTAGTAAGTGGAAGGTATCGGGTTCGATCCCCAGCTAGTGTATTTTGTTTTAAAGCCCACAATGGCCTATGGTGAGGGGGGGGGGGCAGCTGAGTGTAGGAAAAAAACTGTTAGGTAGCCCCTTTGGGGGTTCTTTTTTTTTTTGGGGGGGGTCTTTTTTTTTTCTTTTCAAAAGCACAGTGTTAAGAACTTAAAGTGAACCAGGTAAAGTGGTGAGGCAAAGTGGTCTCGTGGATAAGCAACCGCCTAGTAAGTGGAAGGTATCGGGTTCGATCCCCAGCTAGTGTATTTTGTTTTAAAGCCCACAATAGCCTATGGTGAGGGGGGGGTAGCAGCTGAGTGTAGGAAAAAAACTGTTAGGGAGCCCCTTTTGGGGGGTCTTTTTTTTTTGGGGGGGGGTCTTTTTTTTCTTCTTTTTTCTGGTCGCTAGCTGGCGGTCGTCAGCTAGCTGGCGGTCGTCAGCTAGCTGGCGGTCGTCAGCTAGCTGGCGGTCGTCAGCTAGCTGGCGGTCGTCAGCTAGCTGGCGGTCGTCAGCTAGCTGGCGGTCGTCAGCTAGCTGGCGGTCGTCAGCTAGCTGGCGGTCGTCAGCTAGCTGGCGGTCGTCAGCTAGCTGGCGGTCGTCAGCTAGCTGGCGGTCGTCAGCTAGCTGGCGGTCGTCAGCTAGCTGGCGGTCGTCAGCTAGCTGGCGGTCGTCAGCTAGCTGGCGGTCGTCAGCTAGCTGGCGGTCGTCAGCTAGCTGGCGGTCGTCAGCGTGGCCTGCGGCCGATAGCGTTAGCCCCAAAGCCATGTCCAATTTTAAAACTACATTCAAGAGTCCCTTATTGCCAGGTTAAACAAGTTTTTTACATCATCAGTACTACTTTTTTTCCTTTTATTCACTCTGTACACTCCCATGCTATCCTTCTATTCACTCTGTACACTCCCATGCTATCCTTTTCCAGTCTGTTAACAACTTTACAACATGAATTAAATGATGGGCAGGGTTTTACTTCTCATATGAAAGCGCCCAAACTTCGCGAGGTGAAACAAAGGGTCTTTCAAATTCAAGTCTATTCAAGCCCAATATGGGCTAACAACTGGCCTGCATACCCGAGCAGAATCATTTTATGCTCAACAAAGACACACAGCCTTGGGTAAAGAGGTCCATTTTTTTTTTTAAAATTTAGTTATATTTTTTCATTGACAGTATACTATTAAATATCAGGAATATTGGATGCTCTGTTTCAAATACAGTCCAGATTGCCGAGCAATGAATTATCTCCTGCTTCTTGTCCAAAAAACATATCTAACTGGTTTTTAAAACGGTATCATTTTACTTTCCATCTCCTAACATTATTTTGAACTGTCTTGAACTTAAGTTGTTTTCCTTCCTTGAAATGACACTACAGCCAGTCTATTCTGTTCATGTAGGCGTATTGCAAGAGCTTGTCCTCCATGCAGACAAGGAGAAAGAGCCATACCTTTAGGGACAATACATCAAAATAATGCGGTCATTGTTGCAATGTCAGGAATGCTATTTCTACCTATTTGGAAATCCTCGCAATAACAAAAGTATCCACTCAATGAAGGGAGTGCCCGTTCTTTTCTTCAATTCATCAATTGATGCCATGTTAGAAAGAGCTGAGTAGTTTGTTATGTAAATATTCAAATATAGCCGATGCGAGCTATTAAAAAAAACTGAATCGAATAGCCTGCATCTTTAATATGAATAACAATGAGCAGTGCCTAAATACAGCTGCACTGCAATTCTAAGTTAGCTTCAACGAAATGTTACTTTCAATGGCATGTTAGTTTGAATGCACCTGTTTCAAAACATAACAATCATTAAATCAGCATCAGAAAGTGTTAACAACTAAAAGCGAACCAGGTAATTGCAGTGAGGCAAAGTGGTCTCGTAGATAAGCAACCGCTTAGTAAGTGGAAGGTATCGGGTTCGATCCCCAGCTAGTGTATTTTGTTTTAAAGCCCACAATGGCCTATGGTGAGGGGGGGGGGGGGGGGCAGCTGAGTGTAGGAAAAAAACTGTTAGGGAGCCCCTTTGGGGGTTCTTTTTTTTTCTTTTCAAAAGCACAGTGTTAAGAACTTAAAGTGAACCAGGTAAAGTGGTGAGGCAAAGTGGTCTCGTGGATAAGCAACCGCCTAGTAAGTGGAAGGTATCGGGTTCGATCCCCAGCTAGTGTATTTTGTTTTAAAGCCCACAATGGCCTATGGTGAGGGGGGGGGGCAGCTGAGTGTAGGAAAAAAACTGTTAGGTAGCCCCTTTGGGGGTTCTTTTTTTTTTTGGGGGGGGTCTTTTTTTTTTCTTTTCAAAAGCACAGTGTTAAGAACTTAAAGTGAACCAGGTAAAGTGGTGAGGCAAAGTGGTCTCGTGGATAAGCAACCGCCTAGTAAGTGGAAGGTATCGGGTTCGATCCCCAGCTAGTGTATTTTGTTTTAAAGCCCACAATAGCCTATGGTGAGGGGGGGGGTAGCAGCTGAGTGTAGGAAAAAAACTGTTAGGGAGCCCCTTTTGGGGGGTCTTTTTTTTTTTGGGGGGGGTCTTTTTTTTCTTCTTTTTTCTGGTCGCTAGCTGGCGGTCGTCAGCTAGCTGGCGGTCGTCAGCTAGCTGGCGGTCGTCAGCTAGCTGGCGGTCGTCAGCTAGCTGGCGGTCGTCAGCTAGCTGGCGGTCGTCAGCTAGCTGGCGGTCGTCAGCTAGCTGGCGGTCGTCAGCTAGCTGGCGGTCGTCAGCTAGCTGGCGGTCGTCAGCTAGCTGGCGGTCGTCAGCTAGCTGGCGGTCGTCAGCTAGCTGGCGGTCGTCAGCTAGCTGGCGGTCGTCAGCTAGCTGGCGGTCGTCAGCTAGCTGGCGGTCGTCAGCGTGGCCTGCGGCCGATAGCGTTAGCCCCAAAGCCATGTCCAATTTTAAAACTACATTCAAGAGTCCCTTATTGCCAGGTTAAACAAGTTTTTTACATCATCAGTACTACTTTTTTTCCTTTTATTCACTCTGTACACTCCCATGCTATCCTTCTATTCACTCTGTACACTCCCATGCTATCCTTTTCCAGTCTGTTAACAACTTTACAACATGAATTAAATGATGGGCAGGGTTTTACTTCTCATATGAAAGCGCCCAAACTTCGCGAGGTGAAACAAAGGGTCTTTCAAATTCAAGTCTATTCAAGCCCAATATGGGCTAACAACTGGCCTGCATACCCGAGCAGAATCATTTTATGCTCAACAAAGACACACAGCCTTGGGTAAAGAGGTCCATTTTTTTTTTTAAAATTTAGTTATATTTTTTCATTGACAGTATACTATTAAATATCAGGAATATTGGATGCTCTGTTTCAAATACAGTCCAGATTGCCGAGCAATGAATTATCTCCTGCTTCTTGTCCAAAAAACATATCTAACTGGTTTTTAAAACGGTATCATTTTACTTTCCATCTCCTAACATTATTTTGAACTGTCTTGAACTTAAGTTGTTTTCCTTCCTTGAAATGACACTACAGCCAGTCTATTCTGTTCATGTAGGCGTATTGCAAGAGCTTGTCCTCCATGCAGACAAGGAGAAAGAGCCATACCTTTAGGGACAATACATCAAAATAATGCGGTCATTGTTGCATTGTCAGGAATGCTATTTCTACCTATTTGGAAATCCTCGCAATAACAAAAGTATCCACTCAATGAAGGGAGTGCCCGTTCTTTTCTTCAATTCATCAATTGATGCCATGTTAGAAAGAGCTGAGTAGTTTGTTATGTAAATATTCAAATATAGCCGATGCGAGCTATTAAAAAAAACTGAATCGAATAGCCTGCATCTTTAATATGAATAACAATGAGCAGTGCCTAAATACAGCTGCACTGCAATTCTAAGTTAGCTTCAACGAAATGTTACTTTCAATGGCATGTTAGTTTGAATGCACCTGTTTCAAAACATAACAATCATTAAATCAGCATCAGAAAGTGTTAACAACTAAAAGCGAACCAGGTAATTGCAGTGAGGCAAAGTGGTCTCGTAGATAAGCAACCGCTTAGTAAGTGGAAGGTATCGGGTTCGATCCCCAGCTAGTGTATTTTGTTTTAAAGCCCACAATGGCCTATGGTGAGGGGGGGGGGGGGGGCAGCTGAGTGTAGGAAAAAAACTGTTAGGGAGCCCCTTTGGGGGTTCTTTTTTTTTCTTTTCAAAAGCACAGTGTTAAGAACTTAAAGTGAACCAGGTAAAGTGGTGAGGCAAAGTGGTCTCGTGGATAAGCAACCGCCTAGTAAGTGGAAGGTATCGGGTTCGATCCCCAGCTAGTGTATTTTGTTTTAAAGCCCACAATGGCCTATGGTGAGGGGGGGGGGGCAGCTGAGTGTAGGAAAAAAACTGTTAGGTAGCCCCTTTGGGGGTTCTTTTTTTTTTGGGGGGGGGTCTTTTTTTTTTCTTTTCAAAAGCACAGTGTTAAGAACTTAAAGTGAACCAGGTAAAGTGGTGAGGCAAAGTGGTCTCGTGGATAAGCAACCGCCTAGTAAGTGGAAGGTATCGGGTTCGATCCCCAGCTAGTGTATTTTGTTTTAAAGCCCACAATAGCCTATGGTGAGGGGGGGGTAGCAGCTGAGTGTAGGAAAAAAACTGTTAGGGAGCCCCTTTTGGGGGGTCTTTTTTTTTTTGGGGGGGGTCTTTTTTTTCTTCTTTTTTCTGGTCGCTAGCTGGCGGTCGTCAGCTAGCTGGCGGTCGTCAGCTAGCTGGCGGTCGTCAGCTAGCTGGCGGTCGTCAGCTAGCTGGCGGTCGTCAGCTAGCTGGCGGTCGTCAGCTAGCTGGCGGTCGTCAGCTAGCTGGCGGTCGTCAGCGTGGCCTGCGGCCGATAGCGTTAGCCCCAAAGCCATGTCCAATTTTAAAACTACATTCAAGAGTCCCTTATTGCCAGGTTAAACAAGTTTTTTACATCATCAGTACTACTTTTTTTCCTTTTATTCACTCTGTACACTCCCATGCTATCCTTCTATTCACTCTGTACACTCCCATGCTATCCTTTTCCAGTCTGTTAACAACTTTACAACATGAATTAAATGATGGGCAGGGTTTTACTTCTCATATGAAAGCGCCCAAACTTCGCGAGGTGAAACAAAGGGTCTTTCAAATTCAAGTCTATTCAAGCCCAATATGGGCTAACAACTGGCCTGCATACCCGAGCAGAATCATTTTATGCTCAACAAAGACACACAGCCTTGGGTAAAGAGGTCCATTTTTTTTTTTAAAATTTAGTTATATTTTTTCATTGACAGTATACTATTAAATATCAGGAATATTGGATGCTCTGTTTCAAATACAGTCCAGATTGCCGAGCAATGAATTATCTCCTGCTTCTTGTCCAAAAAACATATCTAACTGGTTTTTAAAACGGTATCATTTTACTTTCCATCTCCTAACATTATTTTGAACTGTCTTGAACTTAAGTTGTTTTCCTTCCTTGAAATGACACTACAGCCAGTCTATTCTGTTCATGTAGGCGTATTGCAAGAGCTTGTCCTCCATGCAGACAAGGAGAAAGAGCCATACCTTTAGGGACAATACATCAAAATAATGCGGTCATTGTTGCAATGTCAGGAATGCTATTTCTACCTATTTGGAAATCCTCGCAATAACAAAAGTATCCACTCAATGAAGGGAGTGCCCGTTCTTTTCTTCAATTCATCAATTGATGCCATGTTAGAAAGAGCTGAGTAGTTTGTTATGTAAATATTCAAATATAGCCGATGCGAGCTATTAAAAAAAACTGAATCGAATAGCCTGCATCTTTAATATGAATAACAATGAGCAGTGCCTAAATACAGCTGCACTGCAATTCTAAGTTAGCTTCAACGAAATGTTACTTTCAATGGCATGTTAGTTTGAATGCACCTGTTTCAAAACATAACAATCATTAAATCAGCATCAGAAAGTGTTAACAACTAAAAGCGAACCAGGTAATTGCAGTGAGGCAAAGTGGTCTCGTAGATAAGCAACCGCTTAGTAAGTGGAAGGTATCGGGTTCGATCCCCAGCTAGTGTATTTTGTTTTAAAGCCCACAATGGCCTATGGTGAGGGGGGGGGGGGGGCAGCTGAGTGTAGGAAAAAAACTGTTAGGGAGCCCCTTTGGGGGTTCTTTTTTTTTCTTTTCAAAAGCACAGTGTTAAGAACTTAAAGTGAACCAGGTAAAGTGGTGAGGCAAAGTGGTCTCGTGGATAAGCAACCGCCTAGTAAGTGGAAGGTATCGGGTTCGATCCCCAGCTAGTGTATTTTGTTTTAAAGCCCACAATGGCCTATGGTGAGGGGGGGGGGGCAGCTGAGTGTAGGAAAAAAACTGTTAGGTAGCCCCTTTGGGGGTTCTTTTTTTTTTGGGGGGGGGTCTTTTTTTTTTCTTTTCAAAAGCACAGTGTTAAGAACTTAAAGTGAACCAGGTAAAGTGGTGAGGCAAAGTGGTCTCGTGGATAAGCAACCGCCTAGTAAGTGGAAGGTATCGGGTTCGATCCCCAGCTAGTGTATTTTGTTTTAAAGCCCACAATAGCCTATGGTGAGGGGGGGGTAGCAGCTGAGTGTAGGAAAAAAACTGTTAGGGAGCCCCTTTTGGGGGGTCTTTTTTTTTTTGGGGGGGGTCTTTTTTTTCTTCTTTTTTCTGGTCGCTAGCTGGCGGTCGTCAGCTAGCTGGCGGTCGTCAGCTAGCTGGCGGTCGTCAGCTAGCTGGCGGTCGTCAGCTAGCTGGCGGTCGTCAGCTAGCTGGCGGTCGTCAGCTAGCTGGCGGTCGTCAGCTAGCTGGCGGTCGTCAGCTAGCTGGCGGTCGTCAGCTAGCTGGCGGTCGTCAGCTAGCTGGCGGTCGTCAGCTAGCTGGCGGTCGTCAGCTAGCTGGCGGTCGTCAGCTAGCTGGCGGTCGTCAGCTAGCTGGCGGTCGTCAGCGTGGCCTGCGGCCGATAGCGTTAGCCCCAAAGCCATGTCCAATTTTAAAACTACATTCAAGAGTCCCTTATTGCCAGGTTAAACAAGTTTTTTACATCATCAGTACTACTTTTTTTCCTTTTATTCACTCTGTACACTCCCATGCTATCCTTCTATTCACTCTGTACACTCCCATGCTATCCTTTTCCAGTCTGTTAACAACTTTACAACATGAATTAAATGATGGGCAGGGTTTTACTTCTCATATGAAAGCGCCCAAACTTCGCGAGGTGAAACAAAGGGTCTTTCAAATTCAAGTCTATTCAAGCCCAATATGGGCTAACAACTGGCCTGCATACCCGAGCAGAATCATTTTATGCTCAACAAAGACACACAGCCTTGGGTAAAGAGGTCCATTTTTTTTTTTTAAATTTAGTTATATTTTTTCATTGACAGTATACTATTAAATATCAGGAATATTGGATGCTCTGTTTCAAATACAGTCCAGATTGCCGAGCAATGAATTATCTCCTGCTTCTTGTCCAAAAAACATATCTAACTGGTTTTTAAAACGGTATCATTTTACTTTCCATCTCCTAACATTATTTTGAACTGTCTTGAACTTAAGTTGTTTTCCTTCCTTGAAATGACACTACAGCCAGTCTATTCTGTTCATGTAGGCGTATTGCAAGAGCTTGTCCTCCATGCAGACAAGGAGAAAGAGCCATACCTTTAGGGACAATACATCAAAATAATGCGGTCATTGTTGCAATGTCAGGAATGCTATTTCTACCTATTTGGAAATCCTCGCAATAACAAAAGTATCCACTCAATGAAGGGAGTGCCCGTTCTTTTCTTCAATTCATCAATTGATGCCATGTTAGAAAGAGCTGAGTAGTTTGTTATGTAAATATTCAAATATAGCCGATGCGAGCTATTAAAAAAAACTGAATCGAATAGCCTGCATCTTTAATATGAATAACAATGAGCAGTGCCTAAATACAGCTGCACTGCAATTCTAAGTTAGCTTCAACGAAATGTTACTTTCAATGGCATGTTAGTTTGAATGCACCTGTTTCAAAACATAACAATCATTAAATCAGCATCAGAAAGTGTTAACAACTAAAAGCGAACCAGGTAATTGCAGTGAGGCAAAGTGGTCTCGTAGATAAGCAACCGCTTAGTAAGTGGAAGGTATCGGGTTCGATCCCCAGCTAGTGTATTTTGTTTTAAAGCCCACAATGGCCTATGGTGAGGGGGGGGGGGGGGGCAGCTGAGTGTAGGAAAAAAACTGTTAGGGAGCCCCTTTGGGGGTTCTTTTTTTTTCTTTTCAAAAGCACAGTGTTAAGAACTTAAAGTGAACCAGGTAAAGTGGTGAGGCAAAGTGGTCTCGTGGATAAGCAACCGCCTAGTAAGTGGAAGGTATCGGGTTCGATCCCCAGCTAGTGTATTTTGTTTTAAAGCCCACAATGGCCTATGGTGAGGGGGGGGGGGCAGCTGAGTGTAGGAAAAAAACTGTTAGGTAGCCCCTTTGGGGGTTCTTTTTTTTGGGGGGGGGGGTCTTTTTTTTTTCTTTTCAAAAGCACAGTGTTAAGAACTTAAAGTGAACCAGGTAAAGTGGTGAGGCAAAGTGGTCTCGTGGATAAGCAACCGCCTAGTAAGTGGAAGGTATCGGGTTCGATCCCCAGCTAGTGTATTTTGTTTTAAAGCCCACAATAGCCTATGGTGAGGGGGGGGTAGCAGCTGAGTGTAGGAAAAAAACTGTTAGGGAGCCCCTTTTGGGGGGTCTTTTTTTTTTGGGGGGGGGTCTTTTTTTTCTTCTTTTTTCTGGTCGCTAGCTGGCGGTCGTCAGCTAGCTGGCGGTCGTCAGCTAGCTGGCGGTCGTCAGCTAGCTGGCGGTCGTCAGCTAGCTGGCGGTCGTCAGCGTGTCCTGCGGCCGATAGCGTTAGCCCCAAAGCCATGTCCAATTTTAAAACTACATTCAAGAGTCCCTTATTGCCAGGTTAAACAAGTTTTTTACATCATCAGTACTACTTTTTTTCCTTTTATTCACTCTGTACACTCCCATGCTATCCTTCTATTCACTCTGTACACTCCCATGCTATCCTTTTCCAGTCTGTTAACAACTTTACAACATGAATTAAATGATGGGCAGGGTTTTACTTCTCATATGAAAGCGCCCAAACTTCGCGAGGTGAAACAAAGGGTCTTTCAAATTCAAGTCTATTCAAGCCCAATATGGGCTAACAACTGGCCTGCATACCCGAGCAGAATCATTTTATGCTCAACAAAGACACACAGCCTTGGGTAAAGAGGTCCATTTTTTTTTTTAAAATTTAGTTATATTTTTTCATTGACAGTATACTATTAAATATCAGGAATATTGGATGCTCTGTTTCAAATACAGTCCAGATTGCCGAGCAATGAATTATCTCCTGCTTCTTGTCCAAAAAACATATCTAACTGGTTTTTAAAACGGTATCATTTTACTTTCCATCTCCTAACATTATTTTGAACTGTCTTGAACTTAAGTTGTTTTCCTTCCTTGAAATGACACTACAGCCAGTCTATTCTGTTCATGTAGGCGTATTGCAAGAGCTTGTCCTCCATGCAGACAAGGAGAAAGAGCCATACCTTTAGGGACAATACATCAAAATAATGCGGTCATTGTTGCAATGTCAGGAATGCTATTTCTACCTATTTGGAAATCCTCGCAATAACAAAAGTATCCACTCAATGAAGGGAGTGCCCGTTCTTTTCTTCAATTCATCAATTGATGCCATGTTAGAAAGAGCTGAGTAGTTTGTTATGTAAATATTCAAATATAGCCGATGCGAGCTATTAAAAAAAACTGAATCGAATAGCCTGCATCTTTAATATGAATAACAATGAGCAGTGCCTAAATACAGCTGCACTGCAATTCTAAGTTAGCTTCAACGAAATGTTACTTTCAATGGCATGTTAGTTTGAATGCACCTGTTTCAAAACATAACAATCATTAAATCAGCATCAGAAAGTGTTAACAACTAAAAGCGAACCAGGTAATTGCAGTGAGGCAAAGTGGTCTCGTAGATAAGCAACCGCTTAGTAAGTGGAAGGTATCGGGTTCGATCCCCAGCTAGTGTATTTTGTTTTAAAGCCCACAATGGCCTATGGTGAGGGGGGGGGGGGCAGCTGAGTGTAGGAAAAAAACTGTTAGGGAGCCCCTTTGGGGGTTCTTTTTTTTTCTTTTCAAAAGCACAGTGTTAAGAACTTAAAGTGAACCAGGTAAAGTGGTGAGGCAAAGTGGTCTCGTGGATAAGCAACCGCCTAGTAAGTGGAAGGTATCGGGTTCGATCCCCAGCTAGTGTATTTTGTTTTAAAGCCCACAATGGCCTATGGTGAGGGGGGGGGGGGCAGCTGAGTGTAGGAAAAAAACTGTTAGGTAGCCCCTTTGGGGGTTCTTTTTTTTTTGGGGGGGGGTCTTTTTTTTTTCTTTTCAAAAGCACAGTGTTAAGAACTTAAAGTGAACCAGGTAAAGTGGTGAGGCAAAGTGGTCTCGTGGATAAGCAACCGCCTAGTAAGTGGAAGGTATCGGGTTCGATCCCCAGCTAGTGTATTTTGTTTTAAAGCCCACAATAGCCTATGGTGAGGGGGGGGTAGCAGCTGAGTGTAGGAAAAAAACTGTTAGGGAGCCCCTTTTGGGGGGTCTTTTTTTTTGGGGGGGGGGTCTTTTTTTTCTTCTTTTTTCTGGTCGCTAGCTGGCGGTCGTCAGCTAGCTGGCGGTCGTCAGCTAGCTGGCGGTCGTCAGCTAGCTGGCGGTCGTCAGCTAGCTGGCGGTCGTCAGCTAGCTGGCGGTCGTCAGCTAGCTGGCGGTCGTCAGCTAGCTGGCGGTCGTCAGCTAGCTGGCGGTCGTCAGCTAGCTGGCGGTCGTCAGCTAGCTGGCGGTCGTCAGCTAGCTGGCGGTCGTCAGCTAGCTGGCGGTCGTCAGCTAGCTGGCGGTCGTCAGCTAGCTGGCGGTCGTCAGCTAGCTGGCGGTCGTCAGCGTGGCCTGCGGCCGATAGCGTTAGCCCCAAAGCCATGTCCAATTTTAAAACTACATTCAAGAGTCCCTTATTGCCAGGTTAAACAAGTTTTTTACATCATCAGTACTACTTTTTTTCCTTTTATTCACTCTGTACACTCCCATGCTATCCTTCTATTCACTCTGTACACTCCCATGCTATCCTTTTCCAGTCTGTTAACAACTTTACAACATGAATTAAATGATGGGCAGGGTTTTACTTCTCATATGAAAGCGCCCAAACTTCGCGAGGTGAAACAAAGGGTCTTTCAAATTCAAGTCTATTCAAGCCCAATATGGGCTAACAACTGGCCTGCATACCCGAGCAGAATCATTTTATGCTCAACAAAGACACACAGCCTTGGGTAAAGAGGTCCATTTTTTTTTTTAAAATTTAGTTATATTTTTTCATTGACAGTATACTATTAAATATCAGGAATATTGGATGCTCTGTTTCAAATACAGTCCAGATTGCCGAGCAATGAATTATCTCCTGCTTCTTGTCCAAAAAACATATCTAACTGGTTTTTAAAACGGTATCATTTTACTTTCCATCTCCTAACATTATTTTGAACTGTCTTGAACTTAAGTTGTTTTCCTTCCTTGAAATGACACTACAGCCAGTCTATTCTGTTCATGTAGGCGTATTGCAAGAGCTTGTCCTCCATGCAGACAAGGAGAAAGAGCCATACCTTTAGGGACAATACATCAAAATAATGCGGTCATTGTTGCATTGTCAGGAATGCTATTTCTACCTATTTGGAAATCCTCGCAATAACAAAAGTATCCACTCAATGAAGGGAGTGCCCGTTCTTTTCTTCAATTCATCAATTGATGCCATGTTAGAAAGAGCTGAGTAGTTTGTTATGTAAATATTCAAATATAGCCGATGCGAGCTATTAAAAAAAACTGAATCGAATAGCCTGCATCTTTAATATGAATAACAATGAGCAGTGCCTAAATACAGCTGCACTGCAATTCTAAGTTAGCTTCAACGAAATGTTACTTTCAATGGCATGTTAGTTTGAATGCACCTGTTTCAAAACATAACAATCATTAAATCAGCATCAGAAAGTGTTAACAACTAAAAGCGAACCAGGTAATTGCAGTGAGGCAAAGTGGTCTCGTAGATAAGCAACCGCTTAGTAAGTGGAAGGTATCGGGTTCGATCCCCAGCTAGTGTATTTTGTTTTAAAGCCCACAATGGCCTATGGTGAGGGGGGGGGGGGGGGGCAGCTGAGTGTAGGAAAAAAACTGTTAGGGAGCCCCTTTGGGGGTTCTTTTTTTTTCTTTTCAAAAGCACAGTGTTAAGAACTTAAAGTGAACCAGGTAAAGTGGTGAGGCAAAGTGGTCTCGTGGATAAGCAACCGCCTAGTAAGTGGAAGGTATCGGGTTCGATCCCCAGCTAGTGTATTTTGTTTTAAAGCCCACAATGGCCTATGGTGAGGGGGGGGGGGCAGCTGAGTGTAGGAAAAAAACTGTTAGGTAGCCCCTTTGGGGGTTCTTTTTTTTTGGGGGGGGGGTCTTTTTTTTTTCTTTTCAAAAGCACAGTGTTAAGAACTTAAAGTGAACCAGGTAAAGTGGTGAGGCAAAGTGGTCTCGTGGATAAGCAACCGCCTAGTAAGTGGAAGGTATCGGGTTCGATCCCCAGCTAGTGTATTTTGTTTTAAAGCCCACAATAGCCTATGGTGAGGGGGGGGTAGCAGCTGAGTGTAGGAAAAAAACTGTTAGGGAGCCCCTTTTGGGGGGTCTTTTTTTTTTTGGGGGGGGTCTTTTTTTTCTTCTTTTTTCTGGTCGCTAGCTGGCGGTCGTCAGCTAGCTGGCGGTCGTCAGCTAGCTGGCGGTCGTCAGCTAGCTGGCGGTCGTCAGCTAGCTGGCGGTCGTCAGCTAGCTGGCGGTCGTCAGCTAGCTGGCGGTCGTCAGCTAGCTGGCGGTCGTCAGCTAGCTGGCGGTCGTCAGCTAGCTGGCGGTCGTCAGCTAGCTGGCGGTCGTCAGCTAGCTGGCGGTCGTCAGCTAGCTGGCGGTCGTCAGCTAGCTGGCGGTCGTCAGCTAGCTGGCGGTCGTCAGCGTGGCCTGCGGCCGATAGCGTTAGCCCCAAAGCCATGTCCAATTTTAAAACTACATTCAAGAGTCCCTTATTGCCAGGTTAAACAAGTTTTTTACATCATCAGTACTACTTTTTTTCCTTTTATTCACTCTGTACACTCCCATGCTATCCTTCTATTCACTCTGTACACTCCCATGCTATCCTTTTCCAGTCTGTTAACAACTTTACAACATGAATTAAATGATGGGCAGGGTTTTACTTCTCATATGAAAGCGCCCAAACTTCGCGAGGTGAAACAAAGGGTCTTTCAAATTCAAGTCTATTCAAGCCCAATATGGGCTAACAACTGGCCTGCATACCCGAGCAGAATCATTTTATGCTCAACAAAGACACACAGCCTTGGGTAAAGAGGTCCATTTTTTTTTTTAAAATTTAGTTATATTTTTTCATTGACAGTATACTATTAAATATCAGGAATATTGGATGCTCTGTTTCAAATACAGTCCAGATTGCCGAGCAATGAATTATCTCCTGCTTCTTGTCCAAAAAACATATCTAACTGGTTTTTAAAACGGTATCATTTTACTTTCCATCTCCTAACATTATTTTGAACTGTCTTGAACTTAAGTTGTTTTCCTTCCTTGAAATGACACTACAGCCAGTCTATTCTGTTCATGTAGGCGTATTGCAAGAGCTTGTCCTCCATGCAGACAAGGAGAAAGAGCCATACCTTTAGGGACAATACATCAAAATAATGCGGTCATTGTTGCAATGTCAGGAATGCTATTTCTACCTATTTGGAAATCCTCGCAATAACAAAAGTATCCACTCAATGAAGGGAGTGCCCGTTCTTTTCTTCAATTCATCAATTGATGCCATGTTAGAAAGAGCTGAGTAGTTTGTTATGTAAATATTCAAATATAGCCGATGCGAGCTATTAAAAAAAACTGAATCGAATAGCCTGCATCTTTAATATGAATAACAATGAGCAGTGCCTAAATACAGCTGCACTGCAATTCTAAGTTAGCTTCAACGAAATGTTACTTTCAATGGCATGTTAGTTTGAATGCACCTGTTTCAAAACATAACAATCATTAAATCAGCATCAGAAAGTGTTAACAACTAAAAGCGAACCAGGTAATTGCAGTGAGGCAAAGTGGTCTCGTAGATAAGCAACCGCTTAGTAAGTGGAAGGTATCGGGTTCGATCCCCAGCTAGTGTATTTTGTTTTAAAGCCCACAATGGCCTATGGTGAGGGGGGGGGGGGGCAGCTGAGTGTAGGAAAAAAACTGTTAGGGAGCCCCTTTGGGGGTTCTTTTTTTTTCTTTTCAAAAGCACAGTGTTAAGAACTTAAAGTGAACCAGGTAAAGTGGTGAGGCAAAGTGGTCTCGTGGATAAGCAACCGCCTAGTAAGTGGAAGGTATCGGGTTCGATCCCCAGCTAGTGTATTTTGTTTTAAAGCCCACAATGGCCTATGGTGAGGGGGGGGGGGCAGCTGAGTGTAGGAAAAAAACTGTTAGGTAGCCCCTTTGGGGGTTCTTTTTTTTTGGGGGGGGGGTCTTTTTTTTTTCTTTTCAAAAGCACAGTGTTAAGAACTTAAAGTGAACCAGGTAAAGTGGTGAGGCAAAGTGGTCTCGTGGATAAGCAACCGCCTAGTAAGTGGAAGGTATCGGGTTCGATCCCCAGCTAGTGTATTTTGTTTTAAAGCCCACAATAGCCTATGGTGAGGGGGGGGTAGCAGCTGAGTGTAGGAAAAAAACTGTTAGGGAGCCCCTTTTGGGGGGTCTTTTTTTTTTTGGGGGGGGTCTTTTTTTTCTTCTTTTTTCTGGTCGCTAGCTGGCGGTCGTCAGCTAGCTGGCGGTCGTCAGCTAGCTGGCGGTCGTCAGCTAGCTGGCGGTCGTCAGCTAGCTGGCGGTCGTCAGCTAGCTGGCGGTCGTCAGCTAGCTGGCGGTCGTCAGCTAGCTGGCGGTCGTCAGCTAGCTGGCGGTCGTCAGCTAGCTGGCGGTCGTCAGCGTGGCCTGCGGCCGATAGCGTTAGCCCCAAAGCCATGTCCAATTTTAAAACTACATTCAAGAGTCCCTTATTGCCAGGTTAAACAAGTTTTTTACATCATCAGTACTACTTTTTTTCCTTTTATTCACTCTGTACACTCCCATGCTATCCTTCTATTCACTCTGTACACTCCCATGCTATCCTTTTCCAGTCTGTTAACAACTTTACAACATGAATTAAATGATGGGCAGGGTTTTACTTCTCATATGAAAGCGCCCAAACTTCGCGAGGTGAAACAAAGGGTCTTTCAAATTCAAGTCTATTCAAGCCCAATATGGGCTAACAACTGGCCTGCATACCCGAGCAGAATCATTTTATGCTCAACAAAGACACACAGCCTTGGGTAAAGAGGTCCATTTTTTTTTTTTAAATTTAGTTATATTTTTTCATTGACAGTATACTATTAAATATCAGGAATATTGGATGCTCTGTTTCAAATACAGTCCAGATTGCCGAGCAATGAATTATCTCCTGCTTCTTGTCCAAAAAACATATCTAACTGGTTTTTAAAACGGTATCATTTTACTTTCCATCTCCTAACATTATTTTGAACTGTCTTGAACTTAAGTTGTTTTCCTTCCTTGAAATGACACTACAGCCAGTCTATTCTGTTCATGTAGGCGTATTGCAAGAGCTTGTCCTCCATGCAGACAAGGAGAAAGAGCCATACCTTTAGGGACAATACATCAAAATAATGCGGTCATTGTTGCAATGTCAGGAATGCTATTTCTACCTATTTGGAAATCCTCGCAATAACAAAAGTATCCACTCAATGAAGGGAGTGCCCGTTCTTTTCTTCAATTCATCAATTGATGCCATGTTAGAAAGAGCTGAGTAGTTTGTTATGTAAATATTCAAATATAGCCGATGCGAGCTATTAAAAAAAACTGAATCGAATAGCCTGCATCTTTAATATGAATAACAATGAGCAGTGCCTAAATACAGCTGCACTGCAATTCTAAGTTAGCTTCAACGAAATGTTACTTTCAATGGCATGTTAGTTTGAATGCACCTGTTTCAAAACATAACAATCATTAAATCAGCATCAGAAAGTGTTAACAACTAAAAGCGAACCAGGTAATTGCAGTGAGGCAAAGTGGTCTCGTAGATAAGCAACCGCTTAGTAAGTGGAAGGTATCGGGTTCGATCCCCAGCTAGTGTATTTTGTTTTAAAGCCCACAATGGCCTATGGTGAGGGGGGGGGGGGGGCAGCTGAGTGTAGGAAAAAAACTGTTAGGGAGCCCCTTTGGGGGTTCTTTTTTTTTCTTTTCAAAAGCACAGTGTTAAGAACTTAAAGTGAACCAGGTAAAGTGGTGAGGCAAAGTGGTCTCGTGGATAAGCAACCGCCTAGTAAGTGGAAGGTATCGGGTTCGATCCCCAGCTAGTGTATTTTGTTTTAAAGCCCACAATGGCCTATGGTGAGGGGGGGGGGGCAGCTGAGTGTAGGAAAAAAACTGTTAGGTAGCCCCTTTGGGGGTTCTTTTTTTTGGGGGGGGGGGTCTTTTTTTTTTCTTTTCAAAAGCACAGTGTTAAGAACTTAAAGTGAACCAGGTAAAGTGGTGAGGCAAAGTGGTCTCGTGGATAAGCAACCGCCTAGTAAGTGGAAGGTATCGGGTTCGATCCCCAGCTAGTGTATTTTGTTTTAAAGCCCACAATAGCCTATGGTGAGGGGGGGGTAGCAGCTGAGTGTAGGAAAAAAACTGTTAGGGAGCCCCTTTTGGGGGGTCTTTTTTTTTTGGGGGGGGGTCTTTTTTTTCTTCTTTTTTCTGGTCGCTAGCTGGCGGTCGTCAGCTAGCTGGCGGTCGTCAGCTAGCTGGCGGTCGTCAGCTAGCTGGCGGTCGTCAGCTAGCTGGCGGTCGTCAGCGTGTCCTGCGGCCGATAGCGTTAGCCCCAAAGCCATGTCCAATTTTAAAACTACATTCAAGAGTCCCTTATTGCCAGGTTAAACAAGTTTTTTACATCATCAGTACTACTTTTTTTCCTTTTATTCACTCTGTACACTCCCATGCTATCCTTCTATTCACTCTGTACACTCCCATGCTATCCTTTTCCAGTCTGTTAACAACTTTACAACATGAATTAAATGATGGGCAGGGTTTTACTTCTCATATGAAAGCGCCCAAACTTCGCGAGGTGAAACAAAGGGTCTTTCAAATTCAAGTCTATTCAAGCCCAATATGGGCTAACAACTGGCCTGCATACCCGAGCAGAATCATTTTATGCTCAACAAAGACACACAGCCTTGGGTAAAGAGGTCCATTTTTTTTTTTAAAATTTAGTTATATTTTTTCATTGACAGTATACTATTAAATATCAGGAATATTGGATGCTCTGTTTCAAATACAGTCCAGATTGCCGAGCAATGAATTATCTCCTGCTTCTTGTCCAAAAAACATATCTAACTGGTTTTTAAAACGGTATCATTTTACTTTCCATCTCCTAACATTATTTTGAACTGTCTTGAACTTAAGTTGTTTTCCTTCCTTGAAATGACACTACAGCCAGTCTATTCTGTTCATGTAGGCGTATTGCAAGAGCTTGTCCTCCATGCAGACAAGGAGAAAGAGCCATACCTTTAGGGACAATACATCAAAATAATGCGGTCATTGTTGCAATGTCAGGAATGCTATTTCTACCTATTTGGAAATCCTCGCAATAACAAAAGTATCCACTCAATGAAGGGAGTGCCCGTTCTTTTCTTCAATTCATCAATTGATGCCATGTTAGAAAGAGCTGAGTAGTTTGTTATGTAAATATTCAAATATAGCCGATGCGAGCTATTAAAAAAAACTGAATCGAATAGCCTGCATCTTTAATATGAATAACAATGAGCAGTGCCTAAATACAGCTGCACTGCAATTCTAAGTTAGCTTCAACGAAATGTTACTTTCAATGGCATGTTAGTTTGAATGCACCTGTTTCAAAACATAACAATCATTAAATCAGCATCAGAAAGTGTTAACAACTAAAAGCGAACCAGGTAATTGCAGTGAGGCAAAGTGGTCTCGTAGATAAGCAACCGCTTAGTAAGTGGAAGGTATCGGGTTCGATCCCCAGCTAGTGTATTTTGTTTTAAAGCCCACAATGGCCTATGGTGAGGGGGGGGGGGGCAGCTGAGTGTAGGAAAAAAACTGTTAGGGAGCCCCTTTGGGGGTTCTTTTTTTTTCTTTTCAAAAGCACAGTGTTAAGAACTTAAAGTGAACCAGGTAAAGTGGTGAGGCAAAGTGGTCTCGTGGATAAGCAACCGCCTAGTAAGTGGAAGGTATCGGGTTCGATCCCCAGCTAGTGTATTTTGTTTTAAAGCCCACAATGGCCTATGGTGAGGGGGGGGGGGGCAGCTGAGTGTAGGAAAAAAACTGTTAGGTAGCCCCTTTGGGGGTTCTTTTTTTTTTGGGGGGGGGTCTTTTTTTTTTCTTTTCAAAAGCACAGTGTTAAGAACTTAAAGTGAACCAGGTAAAGTGGTGAGGCAAAGTGGTCTCGTGGATAAGCAACCGCCTAGTAAGTGGAAGGTATCGGGTTCGATCCCCAGCTAGTGTATTTTGTTTTAAAGCCCACAATAGCCTATGGTGAGGGGGGGGTAGCAGCTGAGTGTAGGAAAAAAACTGTTAGGGAGCCCCTTTTGGGGGGTCTTTTTTTTTGGGGGGGGGGTCTTTTTTTTCTTCTTTTTTCTGGTCGCTAGCTGGCGGTCGTCAGCTAGCTGGCGGTCGTCAGCTAGCTGGCGGTCGTCAGCTAGCTGGCGGTCGTCAGCTAGCTGGCGGTCGTCAGCTAGCTGGCGGTCGTCAGCTAGCTGGCGGTCGTCAGCTAGCTGGCGGTCGTCAGCTAGCTGGCGGTCGTCAGCTAGCTGGCGGTCGTCAGCTAGCTGGCGGTCGTCAGCTAGCTGGCGGTCGTCAGCTAGCTGGCGGTCGTCAGCTAGCTGGCGGTCGTCAGCTAGCTGGCGGTCGTCAGCGTGGCCTGCGGCCGATAGCGTTAGCCCCAAAGCCATGTCCAATTTTAAAACTACATTCAAGAGTCGCTTATTGCCAGGTTAAACAAGTTTTTTACATCATCAGTACTACTTTTTTTCCTTTTATTCACTCTGTACACTCCCATGCTATCCTTCTATTCACTCTGTACACTCCCATGCTATCCTTTTCCAGTCTGTTAACAACTTTACAACATGAATTAAATGATGGGCAGGGTTTTACTTCTCATATGAAAGCGCCCAAACTTCGCGAGGTGAAACAAAGGGTCTTTCAAATTCAAGTCTATTCAAGCCCAATATGGGCTAACAACTGGCCTGCATACCCGAGCAGAATCATTTTATGCTCAACAAAGACACACAGCCTTGGGTAAAGAGGTCCATTTTTTTTTTTTAAATTTAGTTATATTTTTTCATTGACAGTATACTATTAAATATCAGGAATATTGGATGCTCTGTTTCAAATACAGTCCAGATTGCCGAGCAATGAATTATCTCCTGCTTCTTGTCCAAAAAACATATCTAACTGGTTTTTAAAACGGTATCATTTTACTTTCCATCTCCTAACATTATTTTGAACTGTCTTGAACTTAAGTTGTTTTCCTTCCTTGAAATGACACTACAGCCAGTCTATTCTGTTCATGTAGGCGTATTGCAAGAGCTTGTCCTCCATGCAGACAAGGAGAAAGAGCCATACCTTTAGGGACAATACATCAAAATAATGCGGTCATTGTTGCAATGTCAGGAATGCTATTTCTACCTATTTGGAAATCCTCGCAATAACAAAAGTATCCACTCAATGAAGGGAGTGCCCGTTCTTTTCTTCAATTCATCAATTGATGCCATGTTAGAAAGAGCTGAGTAGTTTGTTATGTAAATATTCAAATATAGCCGATGCGAGCTATTAAAAAAAACTGAATCGAATAGCCTGCATCTTTAATATGAATAACAATGAGCAGTGCCTAAATACAGCTGCACTGCAATTCTAAGTTAGCTTCAACGAAATGTTACTTTCAATGGCATGTTAGTTTGAATGCACCTGTTTCAAAACATAACAATCATTAAATCAGCATCAGAAAGTGTTAACAACTAAAAGCGAACCAGGTAATTGCAGTGAGGCAAAGTGGTCTCGTAGATAAGCAACCGCTTAGTAAGTGGAAGGTATCGGGTTCGATCCCCAGCTAGTGTATTTTGTTTTAAAGCCCACAATGGCCTATGGTGAGGGGGGGGGGGGGGGCAGCTGAGTGTAGGAAAAAAACTGTTAGGGAGCCCCTTTGGGGGTTCTTTTTTTTTCTTTTCAAAAGCACAGTGTTAAGAACTTAAAGTGAACCAGGTAAAGTGGTGAGGCAAAGTGGTCTCGTGGATAAGCAACCGCCTAGTAAGTGGAAGGTATCGGGTTCGATCCCCAGCTAGTGTATTTTGTTTTAAAGCCCACAATGGCCTATGGTGAGGGGGGGGGGGGGGCAGCTGAGTGTAGGAAAAAAACTGTTAGGTAGCCCCTTTGGGGGTTCTTTTTTTTTGGGGGGGGGGTCTTTTTTTTTTCTTTTCAAAAGCACAGTGTTAAGAACTTAAAGTGAACCAGGTAAAGTGGTGAGGCAAAGTGGTCTCGTGGATAAGCAACCGCCTAGTAAGTGGAAGGTATCGGGTTCGATCCCCAGCTAGTGTATTTTGTTTTAAAGCCCACAATAGCCTATGGTGAGGGGGGGGTAGCAGCTGAGTGTAGGAAAAAAACTGTTAGGGAGCCCCTTTTGGGGGGTCTTTTTTTTTGGGGGGGGGGTCTTTTTTTTCTTCTTTTTTCTGGTCGCTAGCTGGCGGTCGTCAGCTAGCTGGCGGTCGTCAGCTAGCTGGCGGTCCAGATTGCCGAGCAATGAATTATCTCCTGCTTCTTGTCCAAAAAACATATCTAACTGGTTTTTAAAACGGTATCATTTTACTTTCCATCTCCTAACATTATTTTGAACTGTCTTGAACTTAAGTTGTTTTCCTTTCTTGTATTTCGATACCATTACGTCATCTTTCATACGCCTGCCCGCCATGCACCTCGAGCATTGTATACGTTTCTGTAGATCAATGCAATGCGCATAGATAGCTTTGTACTATGGAAAGCCGTTGGTGACTTTATTCACGTACCCCAGACGTATGGAACGCGGCACACGTCTGCTAAATTGACCAATCACCGCCTGTTATTTAGGAGACGTGTGCAAGGTGCGATAGCACACGCCTGCTAGTTTGTTAGCAAACGTGTGCCCTTTTTCAAACGGATGCGCAGTATGCTCGTAAATTGGTTTTTAAGGCAACCAATCAAGTCCGCTGTTACAAAGCTGCTCTGCTCAGCTCTGTGCGTACGGGGCCTGCTCGCTGTTACAAAACTGCTCAGGTCAGTACATATTGGATGGGGGACACACCTACGGCCAGGCACGGATCCAGGGGGAGGGCCGAAGGGGTCTCCCCCTCCCCCGCCAGAGAGAGAGAGAGAGAGAGCTAGAGAGAGAAGGAACAGAAGGGAAGGGGGAAAGAGGAGAGAAAGGAAAGAAAGAAGAGGAAGAAAAAAAGAAAAAGGGGCAAAAGAAATCGGTTGGGCGGGGGGTGCGACTGAGGGCCTTGCCTCTGAGGCTGTTGCCCCCCTCACCTCTCCCCCAAAAAGAGAGAAGGAAGGAAAGGGAAATAAAAAAAGGAGAAGAGGAGACAAAGGAAGGGGAAAAGGAATAAGAAAGGTAATGAAGGGGAATATCAGTAACGATTTTCTCGCCAACAATTTGTTGATCCTCAGGGGGGGGGGGACAAAAAAAAAGAGTAGGAAGGGAAAAGGAAAGAGAAGAGCTAAAAGGGAACAAAAAAGGGAAAGAAGAAAAGAAAGGGAGGGGGTCAGATGCAATTAATCCAGCCAACAACATGTGGTTCGGGTAGGGGTGAAAGGCCATTGCCCCCCCCCCCAGCAAACTTTAAAAAGAGAGAAGGAAGGGAAGGGGAAGGGAAAGAGAAAAAATAGAGGAAGAAGAAAGGTAGGGGAGATCAGTTGCGATTTTTCCCGCCAACAAGGTGTGAATCGGGCCTGAAAGGCCCTTGCCTCCCCTCCCCCCTCAGCATAAGAGAGAGAGAGAGAGAGAGAGAAGGGAGGGAGGGAATGGGAAAGAGGAGAGAAAGGGAAAGAAAATAAAGAGTAAGAAGAAAAGAAAAGGGGGAAAGATATGCTTTTGCGCTCCTCTCGCCCCCCCCCCCCCTCCCCCCAATAGGACCACCGCCAGATACACCACTGGACACTACTGGCGTACTCCCCCAAACAAGAATAAAACGAGGTTTATTTCTAATTCGATTTCAGTGATTTACAAATGTTGTGAAATGACATAATTTTTAGTAAATTATACTTCATGAGTTTGTTGGAAAATGACTAATTTCCCAAAGATACAGTCAGGCGAGAAGTATGCTTATTTTAATAGAGGCCTTCATGTCCAGGCCCGCGGAACGGCGGGGCTCGGGAGACTGAGATTTCCCCCTCCCCACTATTTTGAAAAAGTATATTAAAAAGAAATAGAAAGAAAGAAAGAAAGAAAGAAAGGAAGAAAAAAGGAAAGAGGGAAAAGATATAATGCTTTTGCGCTCATCTCGCCTCCCACAAACGAGACCAAGCGCCAGATACGCCACTAGACACCACTGACGTACTAATTGGAAGGGGGCAGCCTCCCCTTAAATGGTTCATTTCTAATTCGATATCAGTGATTTACAAATCACTGACGAATTCCCAAAGTTACAGTCAGGCAAGAAATATGCTTATTTAGAGGTCTGCACGTCAAGGCTCGCGGAACATAAATTGGCGTAAAGTCCAGGGGCTGAGCCCCAAGAAACTCAGGGGCTATCGGGGCATTCATTAACGTTCAGATGAACATATTTTAATACCCCGGAAACTCAGGGATTTTTAGGCATGTTATAACGGTCAGATAAGTATTCAGGAGCACGCCTTAGGGCCCTTGGTGGGGTCAAGGGGTGGAGCCTCCGGAAAGTCAGGGGTTTTAGGCATTTAACTACGGTCAGTTTATCATATTTTGAGACCTCATTATGACACTGGCAGGTCACAATTTATTTTTCTCTCTTTTTTCCCTTCTTCTCTTGAATATACTTTTTCAAAATAGTGGGGGACCCATGCCCCCGAGCCCCGCCGTTCCGCGAGCCTTGACATGTAGACCTCTAAATAAGCATACTTCTCGCCTGACTGTTACTTTGGGAATTTTCCAACGAACTCATAAAACTTTTACTAAAATCTATGTCATTTTACAACATTTGTAAAACACTGAAATCGAATTAGAAATCAACCTCGTTTTATTCTTGTTTGGGGGAGTACGCCAGTAGTGTCGTATCTGGCGCTTGGTCTCGTTGGGGGGGGGGGGGGGGGGGGCGAGAGGAGCGCAAAAGCATATATTTCCCCCCTTTTCTTGTCTTCTTCCTCTTTATTTTATTTCACTTTCTCTCCTCTTTCCCTTCCCCGACCTTCCTTCTCCCTCTCCCTTTCTCTCCCTCTCTCTTTTTTTTTGCTGAGGGAGGAGGGGAGGCAAGGCCTTTTCCCCCTCCCCCGATCCCCCTTTTTTTTACCCCTTCATCTTTTTTTCTTCTTTCTTTCCTTTCTCTCCTCTATTCCTTATTTTTCCTTCATCTCTCTCTCTTTTTTGTCGGGGGGGGGGGGTGCAAGACCCATATTATTATTATTATTATTATTATTACACATATCTTAACATTCAAATATTAAAAACAAACAAAGAACAGAAGTATAAAGAAGAAAAAAAAATGTACAAATAAAGATACTACTATCCAATCCCCCCCCCCATCATCAATTATTAATTTCCAATCAGCGTTAAAAAAAAACGTATATTTATGTAAATATATATTTAAGCGTACGTAATATATAAACACTAAGAATTATTTCAAATATTATAGAACTCAAACAGTAAATCATATTGAGATTGCATTACCCCTTTGTACGCTACATGACGCGAAAACCTTCAAGGCCCGAGAGTGTTCAAGCCCCCTGTCTCCCAACAAGACACAATTGTAAAGTGCCCCCCACCCCCCCCCCCCTCTCCTAGCAGTAGCTAGGCTTGTAGTCTTTTAGTCTAAATACTAGTTTTATCCTGAGGTTTTAAGATTCCAATGTCAAGGACAAACGAAAATCTTGAAAATTTTCATTGGCTAAAATTGTATAGTTTCTGGGTGCCTGGTCCATAAGTCCTAATAAATCTTATAAATCTAATCTTATTTAGCTAAAAATCTTGAAAATCTAACTTCCTTACTTATTTGGAAAATATACCGTGCAATATTGTATATTTACGAAAAGCTTGAATGTGGTATATAACTTAAAGGCTAAATCCACTTCAAAATAATTCGCTTTCAATAAATGGAGAAAAACAAGAGAAGCAGAGCAAAAAAATGAGTAAAATTGGATAACTAATAAGGAAGTTATGAATTTGTTTAAATATGAAAAACTATGGAACAATGGAAATCACTACACAAATTGCCAATATGGTTATCAGTTTGTGACGCCATTGCCTCACTATTTATCATGTCCCTGCTATTTATCAATTGCTTTATATATTTGTATGCCAAGGGCCCACTATTTGGAACAAACTACCCCCTAAACTTAAACAGTGTGCATCTTTAAACAGTTTTAAGCATCATCTAAAACTTCACCTGATACAGAAAATTTGAATTTGACAAACGCAATTTGTATGGGTGTAATTACCATTGTAGTATTGTATTTTCTTCGTCCCCTTATTTGTTTTTTGTGTGTACATTTTTAGGATCATCTACCTATACGTTTTTGTGACTTCTTTGATGATCCAACCACTTCGTAATTTCCTTTAGTGTATTTTCCATTTTAGTGGTTTATCTATGTTTGCAAGAAACTATTGTATTCATTGCCTTGTATGTTTTCATGAAAGTGGTGAATAAATTCAATTCAATTCGATTCAATCCCATTAATTTCCCTCTTTATCCCCAAAACTTGATTTCCTCATGCCTTTGCCCAGGTTATATGATTTGTATCGTATTGCGGGCATGACATTTCACAAGATCTTTTATAAACTTTGAAGAATTGAATCTGTTTTCAGAATATTGTATATTCATAATTATTGACCTATATAAATAAATTTTCAAAATTCACACTTTTCATGATTTAGCTGAAAAAATTACTCTATATTAGATTATTATCAATATGACTTGGATGCTAGTGTTAGGAAATGAGATTGTCAGTGGGAAAGTGAGAAATTTATATTACCAATAGAAGGAAAACAATAATAGGATAGTGAAGCAATGACGTCAGGCGCGGATCCAGGGGGACGAGCGGGCCTTGCCCCCACCCCGCGCAAAAGAGAGAGAGAGAGAAAGAGAAGGAAAATAAGGGAAAGAGGAGAGAAAGGGAAAGAAAGAACAGGAAGAAGAAAAGAAAAAATGAGATCGGGGGCCGAAAGGGCCTTGCCTCCCGGGCTGTCCCCCCTCCCCCCCCTAAACAAGAGAGAGAGAGAAGGAAGAAAAGGGGAAAGAGGAGAGCTAAAATGGAACAAAAAAGAGGAGAAAGAAAAGAAAAGGGTGAAAGAAGGGAAGATCAGTTGCTGTTAATCCCGCCATCTAATTAACGTGCGGAGCGGGGTGGCAGCCGAATGGCCCTTGCCCCCCCCCCCGGTCAACCTAAAAGAGAGAAAAGGAAGGGAAGGGAAGGGTAAAGAGGAGAGAAAGGGAAAGAAGAAAAAAAAAAGAAGAAGAAAGGTAGGGAAGATCAGTTGTGATTTTGTTTCCCCGCCAACAGGGTGTAATGGAGGGGTGGGGGGCACTGGTGTACTGATAGGGGGCGGGGGCGGCTTGGGGGAAATGAAATTCAAACGTGGTTTATTTCTAATTCCATAACGGTGGTTTACAAATAATGCTAAAATGACAGAATTTTTCCGAGATTTGTCCTCACTTTTTAGTAAATTACCTATACTTTTGTATGCGTTTGTTGGAAAATGACAAATTCCTAAATTTACAGCCAGGCAAGAAATATGCTTCTTGAGATGCCTACATGTCAGGGCCCGCGGAAAGGCGGGGATCGGGAGCCTCGAGCTCCCCTCCCCCCCACACACTTTAAAAAAAAGTATATTAAAGAGAAATAGACAGAAAGAGAGCAAGAAAGAAAGAATGGCTAACTGCCAGTGGCACAAAATAATGAGGTATCAAAATATGCTCATCTGACCGTGATTAAATGCCTATAAAACCCCTGAGCTTCCGGGGGCCGGGTCGGAGAGGTGGAGGCGGTCCTCCCTAAAACGCTGGCCCCAAAAAAACAAAAAAATAAAAAGAGAGGAAAGAAAAGGAAGAGGACGTAGGAAGAAAAATGAGCAGACAAAGAAGATTTTTGAAGGATTAAAATAAGAGTCGAGAACGGTACAACGAATCGTCTTCTTTCTCTAATGATTGAATGTAACGTAAAAGCTTCCGCGCTTCGCGCAGGAGGGGGGGGGGGGGGTGGGAGGTACGTCGCCGCCCCCAGAAATAATTAACAACAAAGAAAATGCAATAAAGTTTGTCCTTTCTCATTTTCGTGACTGATGTCTATTTGCTTACGTAAACCAAAACGCCCTCTGTTTCTTCTGACCTGTACTTTGTCTATTTTGCTCTGACCTTTGATTTATTCTTTGTTAATTGGTCCTTTCTTCTGGGTACTTTGTCTATGTTGCTCTGTCCTTTGTTTGTTTGTATGCTTCTTTGTTTGTTTGTATGCATCTTTGTTTGTTTTTGTGAATGTTAATATTGGCCCTTTTGGCCGCCCATAGTCTATGGAAAAATTGTTATTAAAAGATGCATGTGTTCATAATTTTGTGTTCATAATCTTCAAATGTTTTACATGTAGAGATATAAATAAACAAAGAAATAGATGAAATCAATAAAACAAAATAGATACTGAGTATGAATCAGGGAACAAACTGAAAATTTCGTCTCCTACATGCTGCCATTTAGACAAAACCGTCTCCCTCTTGTCTTTCTTCCTTTTCTCTTCCCCCTTCCTTTTTTCTTCTGCGCGTTTCTTCCCCTTTTCCCAGGTAGCAAGCCCATATGGGGCCCATATGGGGATGATCTGGTGCCATCTGCGCTAAATGGAACCCATATTTAGTAACCCGTATGGGATCTATCTGGGCCAGCCCTTATGGGTCCCAGATGGGAATGAGCTGGGCGTACACATAATGGGTAGAATATGAATATGCCAATATGGGTAACACATAGGGAAAATCTGGGTTAACCCACATGGGATATAATCTGGTTAACCAGTTCGTTCGTTCGTGTCTCCTTAGATCAAGATTAATGTAATCTTGATCTTCGGAGTAGTTGCTACAACCGGCCGTGTCAGACACGTTGCCCCGGGGTGCGAGATAGGACTCTTGTAGCGTGCCCCCATTTAAAACAATTAACAGTTAACATTACATTAATTAATAGTATGAAACTATTAAAATTACTCTCATGTTACGGGAACAAATATTGCATATATATATATTATGAATCAATTGATTTGGTCAATCCAGTTTGATGGCACAAACACGGCACTACTGGACAGAGATCCTAATAATTACAGAGCTTGGTCTTGTTGCTCTGTTCGCCAGCAGTTTAAGGATATGGAATCCCGCGGCACATTACTCACAAGAGTTCTAACAAGCCAAGCTTATACAGAGCCTATAATAAGTAATGTTGTGCATGTACCACCCACCCGATCGATCAAAACCTCATAACTCATAACTGAATTTAAAAAATAAAAAAATGAAGAAAAAAAAAAGTAAAAAGAAAAGAAAAAACACGAATTGGTATTTAAATTTCATAGCTGTGATAAATATCTATACAGATTTATCAAGCACGAAAAATAAATAATATCATGTTCAAGAAAATGATATATACACTTTGTATTCTTGGTTAACCAGTATGGGTACCAGATGGGATTAAGCTGGGCATACACATTTGGGCCCAGTTTGGTATGGGTCCCATCTGGGTCCCATCTGTCTGATATGGGTCCCATATGCTTCTTGGGGAAGATGCCTTAGGGTCCCAGATGGTTTTCCATATGCGGCCCACGTTTCAGAGAATATTGGACCCATGTGGGTCCCACATGGGCTTGCTACCTGGGTTATTATCCTGTCTGTCTCTCATTATCTCTCTCTCCCACTCTCTACTTCATTTTTTGCACTTTTGTGCTTCGCGCTTAACATTATTTTAGCTCGTTGCTTTTTAACGCTGCGGCTTTGCATTTGGCGCACTGCATTTCTATGATGCTGTTGATTGAATAAATTGAAAAAATACATCAATTCCTGATGAAGCCGTATGAGCGAGAATTCAATTTATTCTTGTCTCACATACGGTTGTCTCATTTACTTCGTTTTCTATATGTATGTATTATGAAAATGAGATAGCAAATGTGTATATTGATGGTCATCTTGCGAGTAATAAGCACTAACTACTCCCATCGGGCTCCCCGCCCCCCCCCCCCCCCCCCCACTCAGTGTTATTTAGGGTTAGCATATGCGTGTTCCCTCCTTTTGAAAACACCCCCTAAGTCCGGTGTGTAAAGTCAATTTTGTGTATGTACGAGCCGGACTTCGGTGCGTGAAAAGTACCCCTTTACCGGACATTTTGGTAACACGCATGCGGTCATTCCGACCCCGGAGTCGGGGGCCGGGTCGCGAATTTGCGATTCCCAAACCATTCAGCTATGGGAGACTTTATGAGCAACGTGATTGGTCGAGAGAAGAAATAAATATTACATCATTTACTGCACGCTCGGGCTCGCTCACAGCTGACACAGACACACAAACACTCACAATGTTAGTCTGCAAGCACAGACTCTAATTAGACACTTTACGAAAGATATCATGTCTGAGGGAAGTCTATCTACATGAAATGGCCTACTGTAGTCTCACGATTCAGACTCTGTATATGTGCCTGCAAACTACTCACATGCCTTAGAATTCTGCTACTGAAGGTGTGTATCAGTAACGAGCAGAGATGGTATTCATACTCAATAGGGAGATAAGGAAAGGAATTATACTCAGATCATTAATACAATTACATTTGCCAGTTTGTTAATGCACTTTTAAGAAGAATTAGCCACCAAAAATGTGATATCCTGTAGTCTATCCTGTTTGAACAATACTCATGGCTAGATCTACATGTATAGTCGAGATGAATTAATTTAATTTTGGAAACTTTCTCTAGTTTTACCATTTTAATCTGTTTGAGGATTTCTACCCTGGAAATTTTGTAATGCCTAATCCTTTCATCAAACTCTGATTATTAGAACAACTGCTGGGCCTCTCTGCAACCCCTTTTCCCCCTCAGACTCAAGCTCTCATTTATACATAGACATCTAGACTAGTAAAGTTAGACCCCCCCCCCCTCCCCCAATAAATAATGTTCCATTTTTTATTTTTTATCATAGGTCTATAGATCTAGGGTCTAGATCTAAAAAAAAATAAAAAAAATCATCCAATCGATATCTATATTTCATTAGAACATACTTGTATCTAACTTAAAGATCTATCATCTAAATCTACATGTAATTGTGTTATTGTCTATGTTCAAACAATGCATGGCTAGGCTCAACAAAACACTCAGGACTGCACATACGCTATGTTGTTAGGTACAATGCACTTCACACGCGAGCTAGCTACAGGCACATACAGGCCCACTGTTATCCATTATCCAGACACATTCGCACCGCCATGATGAGATGGCTCGCGTCGATGTGGGCGTGTCTTTTTAAAACTTTTTTTAACCAATCACGTTGCTCAAAATGTTTCGCACAGCTGAATGGTTTGGGAATCGCAAATTCCAGACCTGCCAACCTCTGGAGTTCAAAAACTGTATTCTTTAGTCCCAAAAGTTGTATTTTACTGACAAAAGTTGTATTCTTGAAAATAAACACAGATTGTTACGCGGATCAATGCATCTTACAGTTTCTACCTACAGGAAGAATTTTTTTTATTGATCATTGGTTGAATATGCATGATTTCGTCATGACTGGTGTGTTCGATGAACCGATGAACATCCCCAAATTGCCGATGTGAGATGCTTGTAGGATACTTTACAGGACAGAATGGACATTTTGCCATTGAAAATAGCGGACGCACACACAAAATATTAATTTTAAAAAAAATATTTAGGGGGGGGGGGAAATCGTATTTTATTTAGGAAAATCGTACTGTCGTATTTGCTTCTAAAAATCGTACTAAATACGACTAAATCGTACTGGTTTGGCAGGTCTGAAATTCGCGGCCGGGTCGGGCTCTCATCATTAATTTTTCTCTTCATTTTTTATTGATGGTGAATTATTGGGGGGATGATTGTACAGGCCAACCCCCCCCCCCCACACCTTTAATTTTTCTCTTCTTTTTTGGGGGGATGGTGAATTATTGGGGGGATGATTGTACAGGCCAACCTCCTCCCCCCCCCCCCCACCCCCCACCTTTAATTTTTCTCTTCATTTTTTTTTTGATGGTGAATTATTGGGGGATGATTGTACAGGCCAACCCCCCCCCCCCCCCATCAGATATATTGGGGGGGGGGGTAGACACCCACTAATCCATTTATTAATTTTCAATTGTATTTTTCCCGTTTTATTGAAGCTACTTTGCTTTAATATTGTTGTGTGCGGAAGTGTTGATAAAAATTCGATTCACGATACGACGCCAACGGCGGTCTCTACTCTGGAAGAAGACGGAGAAGAATTCAAGAAGAGTGTGCGGTTACTTTGATACGGCGATACACCTGTAACATATTTATTTGCACATTAGCTTAGTGAATAAAAGGGGCGGGTCTTGGTCGAATACATTACGACCGTATAGGGTTACCTTATTCAGGTAATTTCCTTTTATCTATCAACATAATTATTTATTCTATGTATTCGTAAAATATGATATCTTATTTTATCTTTGATTTACTCTATTGATATGTAAATATAGTTTTGGATGTATTTAAAACTATTTAAATACAATACAATTTATTTTTAAAGCTATTCAGAGCATAACCCCCTATATAAGAATGGAAGATTCCGTACCAAACAATTTGTGTAGCAACCATTCATCGCTGAGTAAGCTGAGGCGACACTACACAGGCACGTTGTTGACGTACTGTATAGGGAGCAAAATACACATACGTTCAATTTCCATGTAAACAGTTGAACTCCAGGCGGCCAGCTCAGGCTAGTTTTATCGGATACGACCGCTCCGTGTTTTGACCATATTGTTTCAACATTTGCTTTGAATTGAATTGTGTTTTGCAGACTGGATCTTGCTGTAATGTGAGGAATTTTATGGTAAGCAGTACCCACAGTTGCTTGTATAACCCCTTGTGCGTTTGTTCAGTTTGCCATTTTTTATCTAAATCTTGACTTAGAGTCTACTTAGATTTAGAATATACGCTGTGCCTGTGCTGTAGTCAGCAGTGGTCACTGTAGTCTGTACAGTGTGTACAGTGTAGATCAAGTTCAAAGTCAAACAATCACACATGACACAATGCAATGTTACTGTTAGTTCATAGAAACTTTGAACAAGTAAGGATTGTCACTAAGTAAGGAGGGTCATCTCTATACTCTACGTGATTTGTACCGGTATCTATTGCTTACAAATTATAATTATAATTTGACTAGAGGTGGTAGACTACATGTATCCCTCTAGCCTCTGAATTCGCAGAAATACATTTACAACCGTGATGTACTTTCATAACTATTCCTGCCCTAATACGCAATATTGTTGCACAGGCACATGATTAATTTTATGGAGCTGAGTTTATCGCGATCGACTGCTATCAGTCCATTGCCTTGATGTTTACCTTGTGCTCCTGTTTAGTTATATATGTCTTGCGGCCCATGGGATCACTGATCTCCAAAATAGCGGAGGAAGAACAAGAAGAAGAAGATGTACTTTCATAACTATTCCCGACCTTAGCCTACGTAATATTGTTGCACAGGCACATGATTAATTTCATGGAGCTGGGCTGATGCTGCTCCTTGCCTAAATTATAATCTTCCACAAATCCTACTTTCAAAATGTTTGGGTATGGCAAATAAGCGTACTGAGCAAGGAAATAAGATTTTGAATAAATAAACGAGCCACTGTATTATGTAAATATATTTTTATTTCCTCATCAAAATTAGCAATTTGGGCACATTTTAGAATATTCAGGAATTTGGGGCACATTGCTGCCTAGTTCGACATATCTACCACCTGTTGCATGCTATGTAGGCGACAGGCAACAGGCGTGTACATTATATTTCAAACTTATCGCTGCCCAAATACATGTACAGGTGTGTACGTAGTGATTGTTGCCCTAATTAAAATAGTGGAACTGTACAAATCCGGGTTGGGGGGGGGGGGGGGCTGGGGGGCTGAAGCCTCCAGTTCCCACAACCTCATGGCAAGTCTTGTAAGAAATAATGTGACTTTTGAAGGAAATAGGCTGGGAAGGTACTGATGCATCAATTCTTTTTCTCAGGATCATTAGACACACCGGGTCTTTTATGAGATAGGATCAGTGAAAGAACATCTGTTTGGAGCCAGAAGGGAGTTAACTCCTAGACCTCTATAATGTACATGTAATACAGAGTATGCCCTTCTGGCTCTGAACAGATGAAATGTCAAACACGACAGTGTATGGTGCATCGTATGCTTACATACATGTACATGTAGGTCTATTGTTAGTTTAAATTTAGTTTAAAGTATAAAAGACCCTTGCTTACAGTAGTTATTATCACCAGATGAAGTGTTGCAGATGCACACGAAACATCGTGAACTTTTAGATTCCTTATACACATTGCAAGACAAACGAATATCACTAGCGATATTATTTTCGATATTAAATTTAGTTGTTATAAATGTTTTTGTTTGCAATTTCAAATGCAAAGTGTGGATGAGTAAGAGCATCAAAATTAGAACAGGGGAATATACATGTAGATGAGAAATTAATTTTCAATTGTGCCCCTTGTTATAATTTTTAGGTCATTTCACCAGAAATGCACGTTTTATGGATTCAACGTTTCTCAACAATTACTAGAAGAAGAGAAGTACCGCAAGTTACTTTTGCAGTTCCTAATGTATGCACAAAATAGATTTACATGTACATATAGATACAAGATAAACACATACACAACATTTAAACACTGTAATCAAGACATCCACAGGTTCATATTCATTGTCATTGTGACTTGTACATGTACTTTCCCCTCTCTTTTTCGATGATGATGTTGAATACTGTGAGAAGAAAACACAAAATTCCACCTACTGGTATTTCAGACCAGCTCGGTGTTTCCTGTTAACTCGTTTATACTGAATCGTCTCATTGCCATAGGCTTAATACATGATCCACCCAGTTCCCATAGACAATGGGTATGTTGCATTATTTATGAGATCAGAGTGATGTGTTTGTGCTTCAAGCTATCAAGAAGCTATTAATTTCACTGATGACAAGGACAATATAGTCATGTTTGCTATACGCTTTGAATGAACTACCCTGGAATTTTCGAGTACGATTACCATGGTAATGACATGCGTGCATTAGGTTGCAAAGTGTAATCAGTTACCTGGGTTTTCCCTTCTTTGCCCTTCAATCCCAATCTCAAGTTATTTTTGCTGTCTCTCTCTCTCTCTCTCTCTCTCTCTCTCCTTCCCTCTCCCCTCTCTTTTTCTCATTCTCTCTCTCATTCCTGCTATGTTTTCCATTATTCCCATTCTCACCCACTCTCTTCTCTCTGTCTGTCTCTCTCTCTGTGTCTGTCTGTCTCTCTCTCCCTGTCTCTCTCTCTCTCTCTCTCTTGTGTCGTCATCTCCCAGTCCCTCTTTCCAGCTGAATTTATCTTTGCTGTCCATTTCACTTTGCGTGAACATTTCTCAATGTGCCTCCCCTTTTCTCTCATCCTTTCCTATCCTGTTTCTCTTCCAAACCTTTCTGATTTATCAACAATGTAAAACCCATCGACACACTTACTTCAAATAAATGCATTGCATCCTCGCAGCATTGACCAGATTGTGTTTCTATCAAATGATGCTGAACGGTTTTGGGCTTGGATGGAGCTATAAGGGAGCTATAAGGACACTATCTTTATAAAGATCATTCATTTTCCATATATTGCAACTGATTCTGCAAAAATCTGTAAAAGACATGTAGCTGTAAATCTAATGATAATAAAGATAGTTTGTTTTATACCGTAAATAACGTTGTATAAACCGCCCTCGTGTATTAACCGCACCCCTCTTTTTCGCCCGAGATTTTTTTTTTTTGTGTGTAAGATCATTACGGTACTGTAAATTAAAAAACAGTAGGGACCTAGGATAGAACCTTGTGGTACACCATGTAATAGAAGAAAAATTGGAGGAATTATTATTATAAACTACATATTGAGATCTATCAGAAAGATTACTTTCAAACCAAGATGACAGACAAATTTGAGTGTTGTTCTAGTTTCCGAGTGGTGAGTCAACACACCGATTACCGAGCTGGGAGACATTGCCAGGCATAGCGCCAGGTGGAGGGGCATAAATTGAAACTTAAAAAAAAAAAAGAAAAAAGTGCGGTTTATACACCGTTATATACGGTAATGTGCATACGGTATCACAATAGTGCTTCCAAAGTGAAAAATATCACTCTCACTTTATTTGAGTTGTGGTTATACATTTTGAGAAAAATTTGACAACTTGAATTCAAGTATTATTATTGTATGCACTTTTTTTAATGATCATCAGTAAAATATTCAGTAATTTATGAAGTCTGTTGAAAATCGCATATTCATTCTAAAGTGTACAGTACATGTAGACTAAACCCCAGTGTATACTGTTCATTCCTCCTGCTATCCGACTTTGAAAGAAATTAAAGAATTATAATAGAGAATTCTATAAAACAAACATCGTCTTTTGGAATTAGATTCTAAATAATGATAAGAATACTAACAAATGGAATTTTTGTGTATGTAAAAGCATATCTAGTCACTATAAAAGCTGAATTGGCTTTAAATCGTAGACAAGCATTGACGTCAATATGATTCTGAACCAATTTAGATTTTCCTCCTTGAAGAATGCATGAAATGCTGAAATCCATTGAAATTTAGACTGTTCAGACCCTTGATCATCAAGGTTTTAGAAGTTTGAATGATCTTATCAAATCCTATTGCAAGTTCTCCAAACATTGGATTGTAGTCAGATCATATAGTGTCTGTTGGGCTTTAAAAACCAATGCATACACATTAACCATGAGAATGGGAATACTTCTTCCATCGATTTGCATCATAGACTCAACTTTCCATGATTAATTGTTCATCTGGCAAGTGTAATTTATTTGTACTCTTAAAAAATCAATTTTGTTCAATGTTGTATGGTAATTTTTGTATGACTTATTTGTTCAACACTGAAAATGAATTGTAAGTGGTTTTTATTTCAGAATAGTGTACTTAGCAGGCTAACAAAAAAGGTGATCACTAACTGGAGAAGAAATTGACAGTTGAAATTATGTAACATGTTTGTAATTTAGAAGGATTTCTATGAATCGATTGACTGTTTTGTGGATATGATATCATACTTCACTCCTTCAGGGAAGATATGCCCTCTCATTTCCTGGCACATATTTAAGATTTGGTGATTATACCCTGGTTACCATGGTAAATGACCTTTCAGGTCTGATATTGGAGCAGGGGAGTGCGTCTTAGAAATGGGACAAAAACAAGATATCTATTACTGGAAATGATCTCAGAAAGAGAACGGTTGTTTGAAGTTTAAGATGGAAGGAAAGTGACTCTCAGAGGGTAGCATGTAGTATAGATTACACATTAGTGTATCATAAACATAAGAAGAAAAGAGGAAAGATGTTCAATATCAATGATACTGGTTTAAACTGACTTTTCATTGATTTGTATTTTGATATCTAATTGTATGATGCTATTCTTTTGAAAGACAAACAAAATAAGGGGCAAGGTATTGGGGGGGGGGGAGGGGGGTCTCACTCTTTGCTTTACGTACTGATCAACTTTTTGACTTCATATAAATATGTACATGTACATAGTCACTGTGCAAATTTAAAATTGAATACTGTCTATGGAGTAAGACTCTGCATTTATATCTTAAGTTATTCCGGTCGAGGACTTTAAATGCACGCAATAAAATTCAATTGATTATATTTTGGAATTTGAACTACCGTTACATGTATTTCAGTTCAGTACATGTACTTTAGATGGACAACTTAGAATTACAAAACAGGAGTGTGTGTTGTTACATTTTGATCCCTTTTTCACCATGGAAATAAAAATGTAAGTCCACGCCTTGCTTTACTTGCAATACTCTTCATTGCTTTGTTGTTTTGTTGTTGATCGGAAGATGGGAGTTTCACCATGGACCTACATGGTTTCTCTCTTGTTTGATACCTGATGCCCATTAGTATGGACCTGTATTCATTCACCATGTCATGTGATACCCTTGGTCAATCACTTGGACTGTATCGTTCTCTTCTCTGCATGACCGTTTGCACTGACGTTTAGAACCCAGTGCCACAGTATGTGATGCTGTACAAAGATGGCCAGTGAGGACAAGCTGTTGCCTATGATCCAGAAAAATCGTTAAAACACTAGCCTTAAAAGGTTTCCCTTCAAAGAGCCTACCCTGTATTTTGTTCATTTTCTACATGTATACTATTTCAATTTCCCTTTTATTACTAAAATCTTCTTCCTTGTTGTAAAGCACCCCATCCATCTACTTGAACCGTCTTCATCATACCCATCATTCAGATCAGCAAAATTCATCTATGCAGTTTTCTTAGCTAGCTACAACAATGAATAAAATTCATAATTCAAGTTGCATCTTCTCTACATACTACAGAAATTTGGTTTTCAATGATTTGATTAAAGGGGCGATACATAATTCATTTTTTTCCTAGTCTGAATGTTATATAAAGAAATATGGTATTTTAAAGTTGGAGACAGGTTTGTGTCTTGTTTCGAACAAGAAGTTGATAAAGAAATGGCCCACTAACTGTGTGAACATCGCACATGTATCAAAGGAAAACCATATAACAGGGTGGTAGTGGTAGGCATTGCTAGCATTGATGTGACTAGTGTACTGTTAATTGTGGAACCTTGAGCAATGCCCATTATGTGAGCTGAAACCTAAAAGAAAATGTCACAAAGAAATGTATGAAGAAAATAATATCTTTATGAATACATTTCTTTGTCAACTAATAACTTGGGTATACTATTTGTGCCCCATTTGCTGAACAATTCTTATCTGATACTATCATACTTTGTTAAAAAAAAATCTTTAAATTTTCTCTCGTGTAAATGCCTCAATATTCCCATCTATCAGTTACTACAAAAGCTTGGATCTGTTGATGAAATTCATAGACCTAAATCATTATCATGATTAACGTTGAATGACAACAGGTAAGAAGCCAAGCATAATTGAGTGAAAGCATGAGTAGGATTGTTTACAAGTCACTGCCTTCATATGTGATTATATCCAAGCCCGTTAGAGTGGAAACAATCATTACAGCTAAGTGAGCTTCCACTGGCGTTGAAAGAGAATGTTATCGCTGCCTATTCACGTGACATTTTTGCGATAGGATAAAATGAAATGTTGTCGAGGGAGACAGGGGGTTGCCATGAATTCTTTTCGATAGATTAGAGCCTGCATTGTACAATGTTTGTGTTTTGACCCCTGGAAAGTATAAAAGCGAGAGGAAAATGCAGCTGGTCATCCCAGTTGAAATATTACTTTTTGAACAGCAAAAAAGATAAAAACCAAACTTTAATATTACTAATGTAACAATTGCCTTTTCAAAGCAAATTATGAATATCCCTATACATCAATCAACATGTATATAATACATTAATATATTTTTAATGGCAATTAATGTATCCGCTCTTTAATTGCAACCCTGGTATTTGAAGATGATGATGTTAATTGGATACCATCAACTGAAGGCTTGATAGATTGGTTCACTAGAATATTCCAATTTATGGACTAAGTTATTGAATTTAAAGTTTGAACAGGTAGAACAAATTATACTGCCATACCAGATAGACTAAACTTTCAGATTGTCATGAAGTAATTGTAGGAAATTGATACATGCATGAAATTGAATTATGAATATGAATATCTAATTTGTAAAAGTGATCTCTAATAAAGTCGAAGAAGCAGTTGATAAACTGTTATAAAACTATACTGCAAAAGTATTATGTATGGACATGTACGTCAATCGAAACATAGAGTTGAGTTTATAATTTTTTAAGTAGAATAATGGCAAAATATTTATAAGAGGCCATCTTAAGAAACATGAGTGGAAACACAGTAAGGTGAGGAAATATCCATGGATACATGGATTCATGAATGTATAGATATCTCAATTGTATTGTAGAAAATTGTGCAATGTGTAATATTGCTAATGTAATTTGTGCACAGAAATACCAGTGTCTCACTTGCATCCAATCGAGATATGCATTTTCTCTAGTGTATTGTCCGTCATCAAGATGATTAAAAGCTAATTAATCAAATGATTTAAGCACGCTCCTGCTAATACCACTGAGAGGCTTTAATAGCACCCATGTATCATCATCTACTTTCCCTCATCTTCCTACCGTAACCTAGCAACGACAAATACTTGCTCGACACAGACAACAATGTCACAAGTTGTAAAATTGGATGCAGTTCTTTGAGAGAGAGAGAGAGAGAGAGAGAGAGAGAGAGGAAAAGAGAGAGAGAGGGGGAGAGTAAAAGAGAGAAAGAGAGAGAGAGTTGTTAGATAGACAGAACCCACAGTATTCTTGTGGACCATATTGTGGCTGATGAAGGTGTGTTTGATTTGCCAAGGCCATGTAAAGTGTCAATTTCCGCCATTGTATGATGATCCCCAACATGTGCAAATATTGTTTAATTGAAATTAATCATGAAATCGTTAATGCTAAATTATGATAATGTGCAGTATACAGATCTGCCAGGGACATTGTTAGAGACCTGCATATGACCCCCTTACATATTCTCTCTTTTTTCCTCTCTCTCTCTCTTTCTCCATCTACGTTTTCTCTTTGCTTTTAGGGTGAGAATTGGTCAATGTTTTCTCAATGCTTTGACTATTATTCCTCAGCTTTCAATTTTTCATTTCTATCACTCTTTCCCTGTCTGTTTCTATTTATTAAAGCCTCTTGTCTTCTTCTTGATATTTACTCTATCACTTAAATGCTATTCTATCTTTCTTTCTCTTGTACATGCATTTTAACCCCCTCCCTCTCTTCCTCCCCTCTCCCTCTTCCACTCTCCCCCTGTATTCCTCTCTCACATTCTCTTCCTCTTCCTCTCTCTCTTTGTCCTCTCTAACATTTCCCTTTATTTCCATTTCTCTCACCTTTTCCCACTTTCTCCTCAGCTCTCTTTTCCCCCACTCATCCCCTTTTCCTATCTTTGTCATTTCCCCCCATTCCCCCTTCATTTTCATCTTTATCAATCCCTCCTCTCTTTATCTCACTTTCTTTCATTTTTGTCTTTCTTCCTTTCACACTCTCTTTAGCTGTCTCTTGCTCTTCATCTGTTGTGTTTTTTTCACTATTCTCTTCATATATATACTCTCTTCGTATATATTTTTCTTTGACACTTCTCCAGTCTGTTTGTCAATGCTCTATCTCTGCATCCCTTTCATTAAAGATTGATAGTTCCTTGTTGAGAGTCCCTGACTCACTTATCGCCTCCATGTACGTGTGTAGCACGTCCCTCTTGAGTAGGAAACAATGAATCTGGTTAGCATGAAGCACCATCCATCGGTGCCTTACAAGGGTGTACACACTAATTACCATATGGTGGATGTGTGCAGAAGATGCATCACTTTATACATGTAGGTCAGAGTCGAGGCTAATTCAGACACGATACTTTTGAAATGGCTGACATTTGCTCCGACGACAATAGCTTCTGGCTTTATTTTGTCAAATTGAAAGGATATAGGTAGTGATCGGGATTGAGGTTATTGAAAGGATATAGGTAGTGATCAGGATTTAGGTTAGGTTTATAGGATAAGGGTTAGGTATAGTGTTTGGGCTAAGGTCACATTCTGATAAAAATTTAGATTTAGTAGGTATTTGATCTCAAAGGAATCGTTGCTGGAGCATGTTTGGCACAAACTGTAAACCACCTTAACCTGTTGACTACTGAATATATTCACTGCCATAGGCTTAAAGGTATTACAAAGTTTTGGGAAATTTTGAAAAATGGGTGAATAGTGATTCTTTACAATTTTAATATATTTAGATGCCCCTGTGGATGTATTAAAAACACCAGAAATTTTAGCCCCTAAAACACTTCTGCTTTCGAGAAAAATTGAATATAAAGATTTACCGGTGCTCCCGGTAAATTTTGATAAATTTCAAATAGCTCCTAAGGCCGTACAATGGTAGCTGCGACCGTGTGAAAATCTCAGAGTATGTAGTTGTGGTATATAATTTCCGAACGAGAATAGCTAATCAGTCGATTTTAGTCAATAAACATCGTTTTATAGCTTAATTAATATCTTGACCTTAAGAGGGAGCTATTCAACATAAAGTGTTTATTATTTACAATTTCATAACTTTAGAGTCGATTTCGACCGCGACAACGATCACTGAATATTGTAGGATCGTATATGCTTCCAATAGGTTCATTTGAACCAAATTCATGACCCCATACCAAAACTTTGTATTACCTTTAATGCAGAGGCCACTCAATGCCAGGAGGCAATGGGTTGATAAGTTCCTGGTTAAGTGTTTTATGCATTAAGTTTTGTAGCTGTGTTCAGAAATGGCCTTCTACAAAGTACATACTGTACATGTACATGTATATCTTTGTACAATATGACACTGACTGTACCCACTGGTTTAAATAAAGAAGTATGAGCCTTTTTTTCTTTATCTCTTTCTTTTTATCAATGTGCAGTTTTTTGCCTAGATCTGAACAGGGCTTTAAAGAGGGTGTACCCCTTAAACAAGGTTTAAAATATAAGTTAGGCACTTGTATCAACCCATGTGGGAAAAAGGACCATTTGAGAAATTCTTTTCAGAACTAGAAGATGTCTTTAAAGGGAGGCTTTACTACTGCAGCTAGAAGGGATTAGACCACCCAGAGAGCCATCGAGGTCACTGTGACAGGTGGCTATCTCATTAACTCAGCTCTCATTTAACATAAGAAAAAGAGGATCATGGGGGACCAACAGGCACCGATTTCGGAAGTTTTCTATATAGAGGGAGCAAGTAGCTACAAGTAGGACAGTGTGCCTTTAATAAAACCATATGGACTGTGTAATCGTATTGAATTATTAATAGATCTTTTAATGATGTGAGCTGTGGTATACCAAATATAAGGCTTGTGATTCCTCTGTAGAGTCGATGATTGATTCTTAACAAAAATCAATCTGACAAATTGATTTTGTCTACCAAATTAATTTTTGAATTGATTCTTGTCCAGAAAATCATTGTTGAGTAATTGAGAATTATTGATTTTGTTACAGATTCACATTTGTTAGACTTCAGATTCTGTAACTGACTTAATTTTGGTGGAGGAGAAATGCTTACTTTGTCAATATACAGAAAAATATGTATATTCCATGAATGAGGACAGAGTATTGTTATCTCTGGTAGATGTAAACTCCTTTCACTCTTTGGGAACCTTGGGGACATACCTGGATGAAGGCATAAATGATTAATTGCAACAAGACAAAATGAATGTGTATAGTACCATGCATCAAGTTGCATAAAATGCCCTGTAGATTCTTTGCCCATTTGGTTATGTGTATGTTTTTCTCTGCCAATTTACCTGCTTTGATTCTGTATTTATTTATAAGAAATTTGTCAGGAGTTATTGAAATATGTCTGACGTTATCATTGTAATCATCCCCTTGGTTTCCCTCTATTGGGGGGGGGGGGGGGGTCAGGTATCCTTGATACCGCTCTCCATCTCGTTCTGTCTGTAGCCATTTCTAAGTCAGTCCCTCTACCATCTTCTATTATACAATTTATCCACCTCATATTGAGTCTTCCTCCCTTTCTCCTTCTTTTCCCCTTTTTTCTGCTGCCTAAATGTATATATAATCAGTTCATCTTCATTTTCCATCTTCCCTCATCCATACCATCTCAGTCTACTCTCCCTAATCTTCTCCCTTATCCCTGTCACTTTTACTTCCTTTTGTACCTCATCATTTCACATCCTCTCTTCTCTCGTTACTCCTCTCTTCTCTCGTTACTCCTCTCTTCTCTCATTACTCCTCTCTTCTCTCGTTACTCCTCTCTTCTCTCGTTACTCCTCTCTTCTCTCTTTACTCCTCTCTTCTCTCGTTACTCCTCTCTTCTCTCATTACTCCTCTCTTCTCTCGTTACTCCTCTCTTCTCTCGTTACTCCTCTCTTCTCTCTTTACTCCTCTCTTCTCTCGTTACTCCTCTCAAACCTCTCAGACAAATATGACTGTATCCATGCAAAATAGTTTTAAATCTACCCATTGTACTGGTGAATAATGGACTACCCATGCAATGTGCGTACTCTAGATTTGCTACATGCATTATGTCTTTAAAAAGAATATCTGTTGTTGATTCTTTGTGTGCTGAGAGCCAGAAGGATATTAAGTCACATCATTTGACATAGATTTAACGCCCTTCTGGCGCTTGAGTGTCAGTAGACCATGTGTATGGTGATCATTGATTATCCATTAGAGATGTCAGGTGTTAATCTGATGCTTCTAAAGACAACTTTTTTTTGAGCAACAAATGTATCCAGGTCCATGCTGTCTACTCAAATTAAAGGGATTTGAATGAATGAATGACCCCTATACTCTAAACAGCTGGTGTCGTCTGCTGACAGCCAGAAGGGTGTTAACTCATACTTTTATACAGAATTAATGCCCTTCTAACCCTCATCAGATGATATTTATTTTTCAATTTCAGATTATTTATTTACATATGAGTACATGTATGCATATCTTTCTCCCAGATACGATGAATGGTTTTAATACTGATGTGAGGTGTAGACATACATGTATATTAATCTACTTTTTGTTTGTTTTCATCTTCATTACTAGGTACTTCTTTTGTTTGACGTCAGAAGGATGTCTGGAGGGGTGGGCTAACCAGACACTCTACATAAACTCCAGGACTCGGACCAACTGGGCAGAGTCTAACAATTTAACCAGCCTCAGAGCGTATACACCTACCATCATGGGGTGTGGCAACTCAATGCATGCCCACTCAGAGATGGGAAAGTCAGAAAGGAGTAAGTTTTGATATATATGAGTATTAATTAAAGTTATTTAGTTCATGTTTTGTAGTGGTAGACAAATACTTTTAGTATCCCCATTGCTAGACCAGCCATTTTGTGTGTGGCAACTCATCGCATGCCCACACAGAGATGGGCATTTCAGAGAGGAGTTAGCCTATTTCAAGTTTAGATATGAATTTTAATCTGTATTTGGTTTTGCTTGTCTATATTTAAAAAAACTAGTGTCATGTTCGTGTTTAATGGAATTAGAATTCATCATCATTAATTGTTCTTTTCTTTCATTTCTATCACTTTTCCATCTTTCCCCCTAAATACCCCATAACTTAAAGGGGGATCTTTTAAACAAATATACTGACTGCTTTTTCCCCAAAGTTACCATGATGTGTTACTGAAATTATGTAAATACACACAGTGGAAGCCTCAACTTGAAAACATTCTTTTAAAGCCACACTGTAGCTACTTGCTCCCTCTATATAGAAAACTTACCCAATCAGTGCCTGTTTTTCCCCCATGATCCTCTTTTTCTTATGTTAATTGAGAGCTGAGTTAATGAGATTGTCACCTGTCACAGTGACCTCGCTGGCTAGCTGGGTGGTCTAATCCTTTCTGGCTGAACTAGTACAGCCGGCCTTTAAATTTATTGAAATGTTTTGATTCTCTCTTTGTTCAGGTCTAAAAGCTGCCCTCCTGATTCAGAAGTGGTACCGTCGCTACCAAGCTAGGTTAGAGGCTAGAAGAAGATGTACATGGAAGATCTTCCAGACCATAGAATATGCAGGAGAACAGGACCAACTCAAGGTAGGTTGCTAGGCAACAGTTTATGTAATGTCTCTCGAGACCGTCACAAAAGGGCATTTACTGCAGTTTTGTAAAGTGCTCGTTTATGCTTGTCTCAACAGGGATGCCAGTTTTCAGGCAAAAGCCTGAATTCAGGCCCTGGCGATTTTATTTTTAGGCCATAGTTTATGTTTTTGTGTACAAAATAGCTCATTCTAGGTGATTTTCAGGCCCTCTGATCAATTATAACTGGCATCCCTGTTGTCAGCTTAATATTTGTTTTAGAAGTTAAAGTAACTTAATTCATAAGCTTCTATTAAAGGTATTACAAAGTTTTGGTATGGGGTCATGAATTTGGTTCAAATTAATATATTGGAAGCGTATGCGTTCCTACAATATTCATTGATCGTTGTCGCGGTTGAAATTGAGTCTAAAATTATGAAGTTGTAAATAATAAACTTCTTATGTCGTATAGCTCCCTCTCAAGGTCAAGATATTAATTAAGCTATAAAACAATGTTTTTTGACTAAAATCGACTGATTAGCTATTCCCATTTGGAAATTATATATCACAACTACATATTCTGAGATTTTCATGGTCGCAGCTACCATTGTACGGCCATAGGCGCTATTTGAAATTTATCAAAATTTACCGGGAGCACCAGTAGATTTTTATATTCAATTTTTCTCAAAAACAGAAGTGTTTTAGGGGCTAATTTTTTTAGTGCTTATAATACATCCATAGGGGCATCCAAATATATCAAAATTGTAAAGATTCACTATCCACCCAATTTTCAAAATTTCCCAAAACCTTGTATTACCTTTAACCATTATATCAGAGGTTTGGAACAGAGGTGGGTATAAAGACAGGTACAAAGAAATCCTGAACACTGTTTCTGACCAAATATGGCATGTTGTGAAGATGTAATCTTAAGTTTACGATTCATTTGTGTTTTGATCCATTTAAACATCGGCAACTGTGGACTTCATCACTCGTCATTTGTGTTTTGATTGATCCGAATCAATCGCAAGTCCTCCAATCAATTGCAAGTTTAGAGTCTCCTGTCTCTTATATACATAGTTGCGATTTATATCAATTGCAAATAAGTTATGATTAATCACAACTGTTTATAAGATATGCTCCAGAACTAAGCAACATTTAGGCTTTTCCTATTTTCTATAAGATTCTAATCGACATGAGTAATGATACACATGTACTTGCATGTTCTGCATTTCACTATCTGAATAGCAAACTATCAGCCTTCATGTACACATGTGCCTGTTGTTTAGCAAAGAGAGTTATTAATAAGAGGAGATTACAGGATATTACTTTTGTGATGATCATGTCATATCTATAGGAACGACCTTGTGATTTGTTGGTCATCCATGAACCACAATAAACCTTGCATTGAAAGACAATGGACTTGGAGAGTGTCAGAATAAGGCAATTAATTAAGCTCTGCATAGTAGCCTTGCTTCATGGGTGAGAAGGATAGTTTGTTCTGTGGACATTACGAGATGCTCCAACATATGCTCTGGCAACTAGTGCTTTGGGCTTTATTTTGTCAAAGGTATACAGATAACAACCCAATTATTCATACCTTTACCAAGATTTGCAAATTTGTAAAGTATGTGAAAATTTGATTTGTCCTAATTTATGTTTATTGAGAATGTGACATATTAAAGTTTACATCTAAAAGTATTCAACAAAGGCCCTAATTCAACCATTTCACCTTTCATGTATGAGTTATGAAAAGCACAAAATCACGAAATCTACGAGGGGTGTGCTTAATGAAGTTACTGCCTGTAGGTTTAAGGCTATATGGTTAGGTCTAGTGACTGGGGATTGGTCCAAGGTTCAGGTTAAACATTTGATTGACTGGAGTAGTTGTCACTAGAGCCTGTGTTGCAGAACATATTAAGTTCTAATTACTGAAGTGGATACCTATTAGCAAATAAACTTACTGCTCAATGTCATTAAAATTTCAATTCAGTTCACTTCTCTGGCATTACCCAATTAGTGAATTAAGAGGTTATTTGAGTATGAACAATTATGTATTCCACATGCAGATCTTACAGACATGGTCTGTACACATATACCCCCTACCCCCCCCCCCCCCATTCACCCTGAGGAATAGATTCTAGACAGGCACCAGATAGCAAGGAATTACTGTGTACCAGAGCCAAGAGGAGATGATAGTTGAGTTTGTTTCTCTGTTAAGAACTCAAGATACACCATGTACCATTATTTTCAACAAGATTTTATTTTGAAAACATTGAACAGATATCATTCTTAAGGTATCTTAAAGGTTATGGTATGACCTCCTCCATGATAATACATGTGCACTTGGGGTCCTACATACAGTACAAGTAGGTCTATTTAAGTTTGTTAAGGCTAGTTTTATTGCTGTTTTTGTGGATACAATCCTTGTACTTTACACCATGTCTTAGTCACTTTGAAGGCTACTAAATGTTGGCCATCTTCTTTGACTATTTGAATGTGTTATTTGAGACACTATAACTGTTAAAGTATGTTTACCCAATCAATAGAATATTGAGATATCATAGATGGCTTTGGAATAATTGACTGATCATTGTTTGTAGAGTATGTTCATGTTTGGGCTTCTGCTGGTTTGCTTGCCTCCCCCTTGTATTTTCTTCATAATACTTTTATCCTTCCATAATTTATGCCTTCATTGACATCGTGAAAAGTCAGATAAAAATATGGACTGTGGGCATATAGATCTTGTCTGTATGGAGTTTTGTTTTCTTTTTCTACTGTGGATACCTGTTCTTAGTTTCATCAACCACCAGCACATAAGTATCTCATGTTCCATACTGATGAGTACTTTGAAGTCATATTTTACTTTTATTTGGTCAGATTTAATGCAAGTTTTCCAATGTATTTAATAAGCAGAAAAAATACAGCTTCCATTATCTAGAAAGGACCTGATTATTCTCTTCCATGAAAACAAATGTCCATTATTTGTGGCATTATTTCAAGACTGATGGAGACACAGCCAACATTAACAAGTTATACCAGAGACTTTGTCAGGTTTGAAACTTGTCATTTTGAGTGGAAGTTTGTTACAATTGACACTTTTAGGATGAAAGTCGAGCTCATATTGTCTGCAGGGGATAGCTAGAGGGTGTTCAGACGATAAATCAATGTCCCTCTGGCTGAAAAGGAATCCTTTAAAGAGGGACTGCACTACTTGCACCCTCTATACAGCCAACAATGCCTAATCGGTACCTGTTGATCCCCTATGGTCCCCCTTTTCTCATGTTAATTGAGAGCTGATTTGATGAGATAACCACCTGTCAGTGACCATGCAGGGAGGTCTAATCCTTCCTGGCTAAACTATCGCAGACAGGCTTTAAAAGTTAAATGTTAAATTACCATTTAAAATGGCTGAGGAGCAACAGCATTTTCAAAATGTCTTATCTATTAAAGTCTTTATGTTAGTGGAGTCAATACTATAAAGTGTGCATTTAGCTTTAAATGTGTTGACTCTGGAGCCATTTTGACAATTTTGCCACTCCTTGACCCTTTTAGATGGTGATTTAAGATTTTTGTCTTAAAGAGTGTAATGTTTGGTTTAGCTGTTGCTGGTGACACTTACCGTACAGTGGTTCCGAACGCATCCCAGCAGCTATTTCCTATTGTGGATGTGTGAATTATTTTCTTGTGTATTGATTCGTCCCAATGATTTAAAAGGTGAAACAGGTTTAGTTAAGGTGATAGATTTGGTGGAAATATGTTTATCTTTAGTGTTTCAAGTTGTTCTAAGAATGAAAACAATCACCATTTTTCTTCAAACAGCCATGGAAGCTATTACAGAACAATTTATTCTCTTAAAGAGATTAAAGGAAGGTATCTAAAATCATTTTTCAAATCTATTGTCTTACCCTTTTGACTTTACCAACAATGTGAATTTACATTTGAAGCTATTAAGACAGTTCTTATGTCTCAGAACTGAAGGGACTTCACTTTTAATGACAACAGAAAACACATTGTCTTTGGATAACTAGAGAAGCACTCTCTCCATGTAAAAGTATATGAATCAACAACTCAACATCCTTGCAGGTGTTTCATAACATTTTTATTTTTTATTTTTCAAGTCTTTATGACAATTTTAATACAAAATGTTAGACAAGTCCCAAGGCATTCTTATTTCTTTCTAGATGTAAACAGTCAGCATTTTCTTTTTTAAAGAAATGTATGTTGTAGGGATCTCATTCCAGCAACCCCCCCCCCCCCCCCCCCTCAGCACACCCCTTCCCTCACTCTGGTAGTGTCTTGACTATCAAGAAATCATCTGCTGCAAACCAGAATGACTTTTTGGAGAGGGAGTGGGGGTCTATTATGTTTGTCTAGCAAAGCAATAAAGGAAAGGAGAGCTAAGAAAAGACAGTACAGGAAATTGAGAGGAGATTCTGGTCCCTGAAGTGCATTGACATGGTGCCACACTGCCAGGATTGAGCTTGGCAAAGAGAAGAAGTAATTACAGCCTTGTTTTAACCAAAAATGCTCTCTAGGAATAAATGGTAAATTCATAGAACAGCCAAATGAGTCAGTTAGGTTATTTTTGTAAAAATTCTATGTATGATAGAAGCCAGAAGTCTGTTGACTAGCTCTCTGTTTAAAGACTGTGTATTTGCACACTTTTGGAGAATTTAACATTTCCAATTTCAACAGATGATTATCTGCTACGACTAAGTGCTAACAAGGTGTTGAGTTAACTCTGCATGACTCTGCATTATTCTGGTTCTCAGCAGACAATATACAGTGTTTAGAGTTTGAGCTTATATAAGAACTTTTTTTGTTTGAAAAGAATTAAACTTATATTAATAACAGAGCTGCCAACCATTCCGTTTTGCCGGAATTACTCTGTTTTTTCCTCCAAATTACGGTATTACGTTTTTTCTTCATAATTTTTTTTTTTTTTTTTTTACATACTGCACGTCAAACAACTGCCCAAAAATGGTGATTTGATCACAAATTCAATAGAAAACTAATTTTAAAACATACTTGAAGAGAAAAAATTTCTCAAAAAAAATGAAATGCCGATAATACCCAAATAACCACCAACAAAATTACCTGCTTGTATGGAAAAAACAGCATGATGAATGAACATTTCTGCATTGGAATCGTGTCGCGCGTGGTTGTAAGTTTCGTTTTTATGAATTCCTTTTTTTTTGCTTGAATTACCTTTTTTTTTGGTCGCACAAGGTTGGCAGCTCTGTAATACACTCAAGACCTACAAGATTATAGAATATTTGTAAGGGAATGCCACTCAGAAACAAAAATAAATAATTAGCAAACATACTAATATTATACATGAAGAAAACTTCACAAACACTTTCTGTGTAGGTATTTCCTGTAGTTGGATTAAGAAATGTAAAAGAGATATTAAAGAAGAAAGTCCTCTTATTATGAGGATTAATAATCTGGTTAATTTGCTTTTGTGGTGCAATGCTGTGGGTTTATAGCTTACCTGTTGATATAGGGTACCCTATTTTTAGATTTATGGTGGGTTCTGAGATTAAAGTAATTAATACTCCTTATTCCCTTCGGTTTCACGATACAGGACAACAAATCTGATATTGCCTTTTATCAACTCAATAAAAACAAATTGGTGATGCAAATGGCTAATATTGCACATAATAAAAGTCAATTTAGATTAATTTCAGCTCACATGGGAGCAGGAGAGGCAATGGTTCAACCATTCCTGTGAACAATAGTTACCATGGCAATAAAATCAATATACACAGAGTTGGCGGCGCTCCTTTTCCTGTAATTACATTCATTTACAATGGGTGAAATATGTACATCATTGTGAAACAATCCCAACAGATATTTGATTTGTATCGGCTCTAGTTACTGTTTTGGGTTGGAAAGGAAGCCTGGGAGTCTATAGCACGTTGCTTCCTTGAAATTTTCATTATACCATCGTGCGTGTTGCTCTTAGTTGCCATGGAGACAGCTCAACATGTTAGGCTGCCATTTGAATGCATTTCTTTTTTTATTACAATTGGAGAAAAGACTTGAAAAATGCATGTACAATGATTGAAACCCTTCCTCTGTCCTATTTGATTATGTTTTTCGTATTAGATTGAATCACGTTTTTAGACTCTTTTTTAAATATTTCTCTGTGCATTTGACTTGAGTTACAAAAAGAAAAGCAACCAAACCAGCCCTATCTCTTAGGTTTGACGAAGCAAAGCCAAGAGAAACTGTTGCCAGAGGATTTGGACATGCATAGACTGGAAAATGTTTGGACTTGAAACATTCTTGCCTTGTACTAGTCAGTATATTATGAGGATAGCTGGGTATAAATTACCATAAAAAGGAGTTACAAGATTGTGTGCATAATACTAAAGAAGCTGGAAATACAAAAGACTCATATAGCTAACCTTGTAGAGTGCAAAGCAATCATACAAAGTACAAGTATGTATAGCCATCTGATCAAAATACTACTGCAGTCATGTAGTGACACCATTCATGTAATTCATTTCATTAAATATTAATGATAACCTTTTGTATAGTCGCACTCATGATCTCACTCAAGCGTACAGTCATCAGGACACGGCATTAATATCCTTTGGCAAGATATTAACCTGCACTTGCTACTCTCCACCCAGGTGTTAAATGGGTACCCGGTAGGATGCGACTGTCATTGTTGGTCAAACCGTTTTTGAGCGTCAAGTAACGCCTGGCTGGAATGCTCCCCAGGGAGTGGAGATTGTGCACACAGTATATGCGGGCAATTATTGAATCCAATGACCGGGGTAATAGTATATCTGTAAACAGGCAAAAAATTAAGTTTTTCATTTCGGGTGCTCCATTTCAAATTTTGGGGAAATTTTCGGGGGCTACTTTTTCAACTTTCGGGGGCTCTTTTTTCCATTTCGGGGGCTCTTTTTTCTGGGGCTACTTTTTCATTAATTCATAAAAGGATAGGCCTAGTTTGTTGAGATTTGTTTAGTAGGCTAAGGTTTCGGGCTTCCTGCTTCATAATTGCCTATTAAAAAAGAAACCCCTTTTTCTAGTTCAATAACTAAGTTTTCATGTATTGATTTGATGCAAGAACTGTAACATAATAGACCCTAGATTGTGACTATTTCTGGCCATGAATTTCGATAATCATTTTTCAAAGTAAAATTTTCACAAGAAAATCAGACAGTCGTTTAAAAACGATGTAGAAATTAGTAATACTTTTACTAATTCTAAGCTCAGGTTTCGTAAATCTATTCACGAAACTATATTGAAATCGCGGCAATAATGATGCAAACCAACAGATAACAATTTCAAAGTGTCAAATCTCTTCGACTCGAGCTCAGCCCAACTCACACACACACTGCAGCATAACTTCAACACCAGTCACGGTGATTTTGTCTGATTTTCTTTACTTTGAAGAAATGATTATCAAAATTACGTAAACATGGCGAGAATATCACAAAATAGGCTTTAATTTCATACCTCTATTTATGGAAACTTTATAAAATTGCGGCAATCGTGAATTCGTGATGGAAATTGATTGCAGTTTCGCGGTCATTTAGTGGTTCATGGTCTAGATTCAGCTTCTACCAAAACAAAATCGACCGCCAAAAACTCGACCCCTACGCTCGCTCCGTCTCGATCTCGCAACTGCGAAAATGTACGTGTTTTGGCGTACTTGCGTGCGACATGGTAAGCCAGGTAAGGTATGGAATATGGTTCGAGTTTTTTTACGACCGATTTTTGTGTATACAATTTTAAACGGAGATTCAGCGCGCGGACCAAGAAATGCACGCAATGAATACGAAGCTAGAAGAGAGCGCGCGACCGCTCGTAATCGTTACGGGGGCGATTTGAGATCATTTCACTTTTTGATGTCGCCCCCGAAATCGGATTTTGAGCCTATTTCGGGGGCTGTTTAAGGTCTTTCCGGGGCGAATCCGCCCTCCGCCCCCGTGTATTTTTTTGGCTGTCTGTAAAGCGCTTAGAGACCTTTGTATTAAGCGCTAAAAAAAAAAAGCGGATTAATACATATTTGGTAATAATGTTGTATAGACTTTAGAGTTTAGAATGTTAAGAAGTATTCCTGATTAATTACATTTCATTGGTTTTAAGTAGAGGGGACTATAAAAGAAAATAGGAAGGTTAATATTGGAAGCATTTAGTGCTTTATTGTAAGGCTACTGTAGAAGTACATGCTTTGGCGAAATTTGCTATGAATACGATCATTTGCTATTTTTAACTTCAATTCTGGAGAGTATAGACCTAACACCATACCTGAAAGTATCCACATTCCTAAACCAGATGTAAAACCCAATGACAAAAGTTAGCCTTGCCATATACATGTATCTTTGATAAATATATCCCAGAGCATGTGTTGAATCGTGATTGAAGAAATGTGAGAATGATGGTTTATACCGTCATCTTGTGAGGGTAGAAGGAAGCTAATTGAACTTTGTGTCATGAATGTTTAATGAAGTGATGCATTTGGTTACCTTGACAACTGCTTGGTCTCTGAAACACTTGATACCATCCTTTGCTTCTATAAAACTCAAATGAAAGAGAGATAGAGAATGAGATGGATAGACCATAGTAGACAGGGATAGTGAGGAGAGAGAAAGAGAGAGAGAGAGAGAGAGAGAAAAAAAAAAGGGGGCTTTTAGAGTGGCTGATAGAGAGGGATGGGGAGAATGGAAAAGAGATGGGAGAAAGTGGAAGGGACAGAGAACACATACAAAGATATATTTAAAAAAATAGAGTGAGACATACACATGTATACTATAAAGATATGGAGAGATGGTGAGGGGAGTGATATAGTAAGGGAAAGATGGAGAGAATAATGGAGAGAGTAAGTGAGACAAACATAGAGAGAATAAGAAAGGTAGGGAGAGAGAGTGTGAGAGAAAGGGATAGAATGAGAGAGAGAAAGAGGGAGAGGGGGGGGGGGGGGGTATTAACATTTCTTGAGCTTTCTCTTCTCCACTAGTGAATATAAGCTGAAATATAGAACAGGACAAAGAACTGAAAATTTTTATATTTTGATTAATCAATCTATCTCCGCATGTGTCTGAATGTTTGTTGTGGCGCCTCTCTGTTCGATCTCATTAAAGATGTAACCAAAAGTAGTGCTAGGCAACAGATTAAACAGATTGCATCTTAAGCTCCAGTACCAGCAAGCAAGTAGCCATTGATTTCCCCCACTTTCCTTTATACCGAGAGCCCTATAACAAAAATCAATATGTAAGGTTGTGATTTGATTGGGTCTATAGATCCATTGGTTTGTTCAATTCAAGGTGAGTGTACAGGAAGACATGTCTATGAATCAAAGAATACTTCTCTCTCCCATGGTAACCTACTATTAATGAAATACGTAGATGAATATCTGAGATATTGAATTGTATTTTCTATTCTTCTACTTGTGAAGTGACTATGCATATGTAGGTGGGTTTAGTTGAGTTATCATAAGCATATACATCTAAATTATTCATACCCTTGCCAAGTTTTGTAATGAAATAATTATGTAAAAACAACATTTTTTTCGTCTCGGTTTATGTTTCTGTAAATATGACATATTTAAGCTTACAACTAAAACTATTTAATAAAGGCCCTCATTCAACCAGTCCACCTTTTATTATTGAGTTATGAAAACACAAAAAAACATCACATTGACAAAGAGTACCAACAATAAATGAATAATTTAGTCACTAACTCTATCCATACATGAATGATTTATTCTTTACATATGTCACAGTGCACTGTTCTTGCTCAATATTTGTTAACATTAATAAGTATATTAACTGTTGTGACATTTTACTCATATGTTTATATGATATATATACACAAACAAATTTCCATTTATTACTCATGGGTAATAAAGCATTGAATTGGATTGCATACCTGTGGTGTGTCATAAAATGATGGTTGCCTAGCAAGAGCTTCACAATTGCCAAGTGGCTAGCTTGACAGTTGATTAGTACTAAGAGGTAATAGAAAAATTAGCAATTCTTTTGTTGAAATTGATCATACTGTTGATTATTATGTTCATGATTTTGAAATTTTCAATTTAAAACATTAGTGTCTAAAAGCTGCATAGCAATATTGATGGAAAAAGTCAGTGTATACAAGATTTCCTTACATAGAATTATTTACAAATAGTTTAACCTACAATGTACATGTACAAGTAATGTGATGATAATGCTGATGAAGGGTTAATGAATCTAAAGATGTTGAGAAGGCTTTCTCAATATGCTTTTCATTTACTTTCTCCAACCATGTCTATATACATGCAACTAACTGATTTGTGTTTTCTTTTATTCAGGAGAATGAACAGTTCCTACATTTGGCTCTTGAAAGGTTGAACAGATTTGATTAGTTGTTTAGTTTACCAGTAAACATATGATACGAAAGAAATAATGTCTTCTAAACTGTAACAAGGTCAACTTCAGAAATTTGCTTTGAAATCATGTTTTTATTGCCATGAAATGTTTTTCAGTCCAATAACCATCGTTGTTCAGCATTAATTGGCTCTCATTGTTCTCATGTTACTTTGATTTCCTCTCCAGCTTTATAACTTCTTCAACAGCATGATGCAAACAGTGAGCGAGGATGACAGTAAATCAAAATACATCATTCAAGGATCCAATGAAGGTTAGTATATTATGAGCAGTCAATAGTTGTTTTTCATATATAGTCTGCTACAATAAGATACAAAAGGGCATTATAACTCTCTTTTAAAGGATATTGTCGTTGCCATTCTGGCTTTCAGCAGATTATATTGATTTCCATTGAGAGAGAGGCAGAGAGAGAGAGAGAGAGAGAGAGGGAGAGGGAGAGGGAGAGGGAGATAGAGATAGAGAGAGAGAGAAAGAGAGAGAGAGAGAGAGAGCGATCAGTTGGAAGAGAGTAAGTACTGAATTATCTTATTCCCATAGGGTGGTATTCCGATAGCGCATACTAAGTTAAGCCTGTCTTTAACTTAGTCCACACTTTTATGGAGTGCCTGTTTCCAACTCATTTACCTTGAACAGATTATTTTAATCCTGCAATGAAAAGTGTCCAAAAATTTAATTTTGCAATGAAATGGGAAGAAAAAGATAATATGATTATGGTCTATATTTCAATAAAGTCCTTTGTCATGAATATTGAAGGAGGAAGATGACACCTAGCATTCCATAGAGGTGTGAACTAAAATTCTTATTTAGTCTGGACTTAGTTTCGGCTTAACTTATGAGAAAACCACCCATAGAGTTTATGCAGGTGCTCCCAGATTCCTGGAGGCAGACAATGGGTTAATGTCATCCTAATAGTTGAAGATTTCATTGTCTTTCTAAATAAAACGCAGTACCTACGAAACCCAATTGGCATGTTTTGCTCTTCTGGAATCTTGCCAAGGAACCACTCACCTTGAAAGATCAAATTCTAAAAAAAGTGACAAATTGCTAAATGTGACAAAGGTCTAGATATCACTTGTAATTTATTAACCTATCAACACGTTTCATGTAGATGATGTAGGCAGGCAGGGTATGCTTTCCCTCGATTGAGCCGGCATAGAGTTACTGTGCCATGGGTTCATTCTTTGCTTGTGATCTCTCAGGCAAAATCACCATTGCTTATGTTTTGACTGATCTTCATAGTAAAAGAATGTGCAGTCACTTTATTCAGATTTTTCTTATTAATTTAAAAAAGAAAGTTTCTATGTTTAATTAAGTTCCTGCTGTTTTATTGATGGATATATGGACCCAAGGTCTTAAGTGTGTAGAAGCTGTTCAAGTATTTTAAAAGTAACCCTATTTTGTAGCAAACTAGTAAACCCCTCATTTAACAAGAAACCAACTAGGAATATGAAACTGTAAAGCACTTCAGTTTTTAGCTTGATTGAAATGAGAAGGCTTATTTCATGGGCCTCTTTTTTGGCGTTTCAAAGAGGCTCATAGAAAACTCAAGGATCTCCTTCATGAAAACTTCAATAATTTTAGATCATAGTCGGATAGTCCATAAAATGAAGATGGATTGCCCTTTCTATAGATTCAGGAATGGACACCCTTAAAATTGTCGTTTTTGTTCAGCTCCCCTCGGATGTGGAATTTACAACGCAGTTAATATTAATGCACCAAGAGGGAGGCATTTTATTGACAATGAGAGAGCTATATGTCAGGTCTTAGGAAGGTGTTGTTAATAAATAATTGAAGAGGATGATATTGTTGACATCTTCAAGTTGAGTTCATTCAGAATAGTTCATTAAGATTTTTTTTTTTTAAAGTTCATAAGATACTTGAATGTTTATGAAGGCTTTAAGAATCATTTGAAATCGGAGTGATAAAAAGATGATGGTGATAATGGCTTCTCATGTAGCACCAGTATCTACGTTGCTAGGTGTTTATGGCACTTGTCTCACAAAATCAGTGTTCATGGTTAATGCTGCTATCAAAAATATTTCATGTATCTACTTTGTTTCTAGAACATAGAACTGTACAAGGTCGACCTGTTGATGGTATCGGAATATAAAAGCTATCAGGAGACTTCATAAATATTTTAGATTTGACTGGGTTGTATCTGTCAATACCTCAATAGTGAATTAAATTGGGAATGGATTTACAGAGCATACTGAAATATGAAAACAAAAGAGAAATAGTAAATAGATAAAATGGTATGATAGCATGGATATTCATTTAATGATAGCCTTCAAATAACTCATAAATCTATATATTCTCCATGATCAAATCCACGGATGCAATGAATAGAAAAACCCAATGTACATGTTAATGGTGAGTGTGATTACAGAGATTCATTGTGTGTTTGATGTTATTCTTCTGACCTATCTAGAGAGAGAAAATTCAGGTTATCACAATATATTTCACTTTATTTATCTCTTTGGTAATGATAAACAAAGTATACTTCCCATTTGATACACCATCTCCAGTGTGGATATAATCCGCTTAGTTTTCAGACTGGTTTCTGTAAATTAATATTTAATGATAACAATTTCAGTTGATTTTTCAAAATGGAGACATATGTATCATTACAGTGAAGGTGTCTGACAATCAGATCAGAATTCTTAAGACTGATATGATGAGGAAGAAGCACATCATACAATCTCAATTTTCCTTGTCTCATATTCTTGATGTATATTTGAGAAAAAAGTATGCCTTTTACAAGAGACCAGCTCTTAACTACATAGGAATTTTTTCTTAAAATTTACTGATACTTTTCAGACTGGAAAACCTCAATTTAATCCTAAATTATAATAATAACGACAAAGGAATTTTCTCTTAAAATGTACTGATACTTTTCAGACTGGAAAACCTCAATTTAATCCTAAATTATAATAATAATTACCACTAGATATTGAATACTGATAGTTTTTAATGATATGTGGTGACTTGAATTTTCTCTTTCAATAGAGTATGTGATCAAAAATGCCTGCCGTTGCAAGTTGCCCATTTTGATATGATATATTTGGATGCCTTCTTGGTGCTCACACATCCATTGTTGGGTGTTTGGGCATGCTCATGAAAGCCTCTACCAGGGATTTGCAAGCCCTCACAAAATGTATCTATATCAGCAAGATGAGTTTATGAAAGTATGTGGAAATTTCAAATCAAAAGACTCTGTGGTTTCCTCTCTATGAGTGAAAATTGAAGCGCTCATTTCATACACAATAAATGGGTTGAATAAAACACTGCCAGTTGCAAAATTCTAATTTGAAAAGATAAATGATTGTAATTTTTCTCACAATGAATATTTGCCACCACACTTTTAGAAATTTATTTTTCAATTATGATTTTTAAAACCATTTAACCCTTTAGCATTGAAAGTCTGTGCAATGCCCTTTAACAGTACCAAAATTAGATGTGCTTGCAACTAGGTAGGCAAACTGGCAGGCATGATATTGTAGTCACATAATTTGTGCCACTGTAGACAGTCTACTGTGATAGTCACATTCATCAGTAGATCATAAAACCCTTTGTTTTCATTATTGTACTAACATTGGAATGTCAGAATAGAGTTCTTTATACTAACATTCACCCTTCCCTATCATTTGAGATTCACTCGTTACATGTATGTTGTAGTTTTCATAGTACGAGATTTACAAGAATGTAGTTATTTGGATGCTTATTGTATGTTATGTATTCTAAGACCCAATTTTCACTTTGTTGTTAAGTTTAATTGTTGACTGTATGTTTATGTTTTTTATTTGTAGACCCTATGTTTAGAGCTTTGGGGTATATATCTCTAGATAATAACAATATTGTAAAGGACGAGTATTATGAATTTTATATATAAATTGATGAAATTGTTTTAATGTATAAGTAATTGTGTTTACTTGTCCTAAAGATGCATTTTTGTGCTCATCATGGATTTTCATGCTACATGTAACATGTCTATATATGTTGTACATTGTTCCATCATCTTTATGTATAAGTATTCTCTACTTCAGCTGAATTCTTAAAGTCTATTAATGCCTTTTACTATCTAACTCTATATGTGTCAATACTCGAGCATTTGTTTTCATTTAAATCTCATTGTAACATACTGTATCTCTTTAACTCATTCCTATAGTATGGGAAAAAAACTTGTTCGTGATCATTCTAAATTCTTTTTATGTCCTTTCCATTTAACTTTCAAACCATCTTTCTTTATACGTGCTAACTGATTTCACTCTGCCTACCTGTCCTGTTGCATCAATGCCTTCTCTAATCTTCAAACACGCTCAGACTTACAAGTCGAAGGTGAGTTCTGCTTATTTCTACCATTTTTTCTCCATTAGTATATACACTGTATAGTCCCACTCCTGCCTTTACCCGTAGTTATGGACAGAGAGAATGTGTAGATGTATTTATCCCTGTAACTAAGAGACATTCGACTGTATCAGTAACTCCACATCTTCTGTAGACTCCGCTCCAGTCTCACAGTCTGAAGACTAAATTAGATTGTTGACAATGTAATGTACAGTTAATAACTAAACTATTAAGAAGGCCTAAAAAAAGATGTTGTATTGCCCTTGTAGTAAATTAAAATAAAAAAGTACATAATTCAAATAAATTAAATCAATGATAAATTTTTAAAAAGTTATAAAAAAATACAAAAAAGACAAGCATGTTGCTTCCGTTCACACAATTCAGATTGTTAAAGAAGAGATAGCATTAAAAATGTCCTTCTTATGAATTATAGAGGTATAAATCAAAGTATTTAATAGCTCTATTATTTAAATAATATAAGCTTTAAATATTTATAATTAATTCCTATTATTTTGATTTTTCTGCTGTATCAGAATGTGTAGGTGAGTAAGTGAATAAAAAGCTTCCCTGAGAAAGATATCAGATCACACTATTGTATATTATAATGATATCCATTAGTTACAGAACTCATTAAGTCATCAAATATCATTATGTTTTATGTATATGATCACATGCTTGCACGATGTATTTTCGTACATGTATATTAGTTCTAAAAGCACTTAAATTAGAATTCTTTACAGTTAGTTATTTTTGTAAAGATTCCTATATCATGATCTTTATCCAAGTGTTTATCCTGAATATAGACTTGGTGATCCCTGCTAGTTTTAAGCCAAACATCAGCTACATGAAGCTTATATATAACGCCCGAACGTAGAACATTTACCCACTTACAATAAGTGAACAAATTGTTGATTTGGTTTACAAAAGGTACCAGTTCAAAGATTGTCAGCTATAGTAATAGAAATATATGTAGGTACAAATATACATGTGGAATTTTTCAATATATTTTTTATGCAACACGATATGTGTACATTTGTAGGAAAAGAAAATTATGTCAGAAGTAATTGTGTTTATTGATATCACAGCATGGAATGGAACTTTCACTTGAATTGGCATGAATATATTCCAGGTCACATTTACTTTACTCAATGACTTTAATGTAGTAACCCATCAGAATTGTACAATTTTGTTTGCGTGGTGCCCCAATTTTTACCCTGTCACGTGTTTCATTATCATAAATTTTATCAAAATGTATTCATCTTTTAAATCTTAAAAGCCTGTAGTATTATATTCATTTCAATTATATTCACTTTAAAATAGTTTGTATGCCACATACTTTATATTACTATCCTTATTTAATGAAGACTTATATTTATGAACATTTATCATGATGTCAGTTGAACAAAATAAGCTATATTATATTTTACTACCGTGGCATGTTTTTACATATAATTGCCATGGTCACCCTTTATGACACTTTCATGCATGACGATGGGCAACTGTCATAATCATTAAATGCTCGTTCAAGTTCAAGTTCAAGTTCATTTATTCACTTGTCCAGATATGGCGCTGTAAACCGCCCCGAAAAAGCTGCTGCTTTAAAAAAAAAAAGTAAATGAATGGCAACTGCTCGCATCAAAGGACTTGTGCATATTCACTGAGCTCTGTGTTATAAGATACAAAGATGTGAAAAGTATTACACTTTACATCATCATACAAAAATGCTGCGGTTTTGTCGCATCATTTCTGAAATAGCCTTTAGCCTGTAGAAAATTAATTTAGTTTATGATACGTTCAAGCCTTTTATTAACCGGGCGCCGGGCGATTTTTACCCTACGGTCCCTGACTTTTGGCGCCCGGTAAGACGGGGAAAATGAGTATCGGGCGCCGGTCCATTTTTATTTCTGGCGCCCGGTCTGGGAGAATTAACATTTTTTGTTTCATAAACTCACATGTCTAGCACTAAATGTTCACAAATGTGACAAAAACTTACTTGATACGAGTTAAACGTGGACTGAATGAACCCTAACAAATCATTATATAATGAGAATCCTAATTAAAATCGCCCAGAAACAATTGCAGCACTAGTATTAAGTAATACGAGCGGCCGCTATCTCCTACTCCTAGCGGAGTACAGAGCACACAATACAGGGGATGTACACCACTCAAAGACGAGCGCATTTCCCCAGGCCATGCATACACACACAAATGACATCAATGCTGTACTGCACTACACACACAGTGTCAGTACAAGAAAGTCTCGATGTAACTTCCAAAAATCCATCCCAAAAGCCAAATTTTGCTGTCAAAAATGCGGAATCGGAGCCATATTTCCAAAGCTCACGGGGGTTTAGCCCAGTTTTAAGAAACAGTTTCATCAAAATAGCGCTAAAAATCAAGAAATCAGCGATTTTGTTGCCAGTTTGTTTGCCTATCGCATGCCCTTCTGATGTAATGGTATCTTCAAAAAGCCAAATGAAAAACAGAACACCGGACCTGCTGATGCATTGACTTTATGTACAAAGTTTATTGCAACTCCAGACTTGCCTTGATTCAGCGGCCCTCGTACTCATTGACTAAAATTCTGTGATGTTTTAAATAATGGATTTTTCTGATAAAATAGGTAAATATATTTAACAAATCTTTTTTTTTTTTTTTTTAATTATTATTATTATTGTTTTTTTTTTGTTTTTTTTTAATTTTTTTAAGTGACAGGTCTAAATAACAAACACGTTAAACAGGCAAAATCTGTTTTTTCACCTAAAATATGCTTTTTCAAGCTGAATAATATGTTTTTTGAAAGTGACAGGTTGGCAGCTCTGCATTGTCATTATAGATTGTTTTTTATAAAAATAATTTAATTCCCCCCTTCCTAACATTTTTCAATTTTTGACATTTAACGGCATGAAAATAGTATTAAACATGAACTACAACAACTACATATGACAGATTTATCCAAGGTATGAGTGATTTAATATTAGAGTGCTCAAAATGTAAACTAGAAATTAAACTACCGTATGTATAAATAAAAGGTAACGTTTAACAAATAATTTAAAAGAATACATATTTTCATCAATTTTGGAAACGGCTCCTGGTCCTGAAAAACGGCTCCCGATTCTCTAAAAAAATAAAGGACCGGGAGCCGCTTTTTCAGATATTTGGCTCCCGGTCTGCTTCGACTTAATAAAAGGCTTGGATACGTTGTTACAAAGGTAATGGCAGGTTCAAGTATCATTCAAAGCATTATATTGAGAAGTCTAATTTAATAGCATTGTTTTTTGCAAGCCACACATCTCAGTATACTGGGCTTGTGTAATCATTGTATCATAGTATGGAGGGAAAGAAGTGGATTGGAATTAATTTGTTGTTTTGAATAGATACTTTTGTATTGTGATATTGCATGATTTCATCCACTATATTAAAGAGGGCACAGGCATTGAAGAAGGAATCAATAGGAGGGGGGGGGGCTGGTCTTTCTAAGAAAATGAAAGGAGAAATTTTATAAGGCTACTAACCTGGAGGAGGAAGATGAGGAAGGGGTTTCTTCCTTGTTCTTTTCTCCTTGTCCCCTTACCCCTTCTTTTCATCATATGATTGGGGGGGGGGGTATGTGTCCGCCTGTAGCTACACCACTGCTATACTTGTTGTCATGCAATCCTTTGTTGTGAATGTAAACACACTACTACCATCCAGCATCGTGGCATTCAACAAGGTCATGTGACTATGGTAGCCAGAAGGCAAGGACAAACACTAATTAGTATCTCATTTAATTGTTCTAGTCGTTTGTATCTCATTTAATTGTTCTAGTCGTTTGTAGCTTACGTGCAAGTAGCTGAAATCAAAACAAAAGAATATTGATGAAAGAACACAAAATTGAGGTTTTCTGCATACAACAGAAAACCCAAATTATCTATTCTTTGATCAATATTTGTCTTCAAACACATTTTTGGGGGGAAATCTTTGCAGAGTGTCTCTTAAATGACGTCCTCTTTCACATTATGATCCAATTTAAGTGAAATTTTGCCATCTATTTGTTGGCGAATTTGGGGCTCCCAACACTTTCGAGGGGCTTTAATTCAGACTGGTATTTACACCCAGGTGGTTCTTTTTGTAGCAAGAGTAGACATGAAACACAAAATAATTTAGTGTCTTTCCAGTTTGTGCTCCTGAATAGTTAATTGTTCAGTAAAGCTATGGTCACAAATCAGAGCAGCGACCGGCCGATCAGTAGCCTGCTCGGTCGCTGCTGGAATTAGGCATCGCCCAGCGATTAGGTCGGTGCCCGGGCGGCGACCGCCCAGGCACTGAGCGTATTTTGGGCGGCGAGTGAAAAGTGAGCAGGCGCCGCCCAAATTTTAACTCCGCGCTAAAACTTCAGCGGTGACCGACCGATGCCCTAAAAACGAGCGGTGCCTGGGCCACCGCCGCTCGGCGGCCGGGCAGCCGCCGGGCAGAATTTGTTAAAAACTCGCCGCTCGGCCGCCGAGCAGTCTACTTTTGGGTAATGTGACCATAGCATTAAATACAAAATCTAAATATCTAAAAACAAATATAGCTCCATAAAGCTACTATTTTCACCATTCTTATTTCAAGTTTACACATATAACCAAAGCTACCAAAGCTATAATTGAGAATATAAGACAGAAACAGTTGCACAAGTGGGAGAATTACTTTGTCTTAAATACACTTCTGATGCTGGCCAATGGGTATAAGGAAATAATATAATGAAGATCAGGTCACAAGAAATTGATGCAAAACCTTTTACAATTTTTTTAAAACGTTATAATTGATTTGATTGAATTAACAGATGAAAGAAAATCAGACAAAAATTGAATATTTTAGTAAACTTCATCCAGATTACCAAATCTATAGCACATACTTACAAATTTGTTTCCAACTATTTTGATAGCATTATCATATGTATACTTGTGTATTTTAATTTTTGTATTCACTTACCCGTTGATAAGATAATTTTTTGTTTCTGAGTGTCCAAAATTGATGCAAATATGGATTGAGTATTCTTTTGGTTACACTTTCTATGACAGCACTGTTACTCTGAGTGAGATTTTATGACCAATATTTAAAACAAACATGAAGTACCTCTTTGTTAAGAAATATGAACAATTTTAGATTTGTGACATATTAATTTATTGTCTTTACTTATTAATGCATTATTTTTCTATACTTGAATGCCCTACAAATGATTCTTTAATTGAAATTCATCTTTACTTCTGGCTTAAACATGTTTCTGATATTACTTGTATATTAATTCACCACTGCCATGTTTTGTATGGTGTATTCTTTCTTATATATCTGTATTGTTGATGTAATTTTGACAAGTGATATTTTTTTAATGGAACACAGCTTAAGTTACAGCATGCATGATCCGTTCTTATCCACTCAAAATCATCCTTCGATTAAAAACACAGCTTGACTCTTCAGGAAGATAGATTGATTGATTCTTGATAACTCACCTCAGTCTTTTCTAATTTGTTTTAAATATGTTTGTTTGTTTGTTTGTTTGTTGTTTGTTTGTTATGTATTGTTTGTTTATTATGTGAGAACTTGTTTTTCTTACCTAGACATATGTCCATCTTGTTGTTATTACATGTATGTAAATTGCATGTTACCCTTCCCTTACTGTAAAACGTAAGGTTTGGTGACGATGACCCATATTCTACTAAAATTTAATCCTGACGGTAAGCGTAAACTTTTGTTCAAAATCAGATTTTAAAAAGGAAGTTAGTCTGAGGTCTGTTAAAGTTTGTATTTGTTGAACAAGATCTCTGACCCAGGTTTGGGTTTAACTGAATTAGTAGAATATGGGCCGAAGAGTTTATACAACATGCTTCATACCGTCTGTTCAGAGTCAAGAGGATGTCCACTCTATGATATAGGACACCAGTTAAAGGTACTATGTCCCATTTAGAACTTCCCTCAAAACGAAAGGGCTTGAAAATGGCTTTTAGTGAAAAAATAATGACCATTAGGTGTTGAATCGACTGAGTGATTGCAATCACCTAAGTAATAGTCTGATTTTCACTAGGACACTGCTAATGTTTAAATTTCGCAGATAGGACATACATGGCATATTCATAATTCCTGCAAAGTTCTACAGATTTTGATGTTGGCTGCAAAAGGGACATAGTATCGGTATCTTTAATGTCTTTCTATCTTTGAGCAGACGGTATCATGCATGAACAACCCACTTTTATAAAAAGAGATACCCAAACTACTTCTTTATCTCCTCACCAAATATGAGCAGGTAAGACAAAAGACAGTGATGAAGATATATACAGTGACATGGAGGTGGAGGAAGATTACGACGGACCGCATCTCACGTTCCCTCTCTCCTTGGACCAGGTGGAGAAGATGATGGAGGATTTCAAGGAGCAGAAACTCCTCCATTCTAAGTATGTTCTCATGGTACTCAGGGAGACAGAGAAGGTGATGAAGACCAAGAAGAATATCAACAGAGCTACCACAGCCATCGCCAAGCAGATCACAGTTTGTGGTGAGTAATTCACAGATAATTAAATTGAATTGGAATTTTTTCACCACCTCATGAAGAAAAAAAGTAAAGTGAAAGAAATAGAATAAAAAATTTCTAACAAAAATACATATCAAATGAAAAAGTTGAATCATTAATACCGGTATGTACAACCAAAAATAAAATATCCATAGTTGATACACCAACAAATCTAACACTAACCCTAACACTAAACCTAACACTAAACCTAACCTAAAACCCCATCACAACCCAAGCCCTTCCCTTAAACATTATATAGTTGGAGCGCCTTGAGCACCATGCATGGTGGATATGTGCGCTATATAAATATCCAATATTATTATTATATTTGATAATATAAACCCAGAGCAGATGTTGCCTCACAGCAAACTCAAATGAAATGAATATATTAGTTCAGGAAAGCTGAATAATATTTAACAAAATTTAATTTATTTATACCTTGCAGATTCTATGAATAAAACCAGTTTATTGTATTACAAAAAAATGTAGGAAAGAGAGAGAGAGAGAGAGAGAGAGAGAGAGAGAGAGATAAAGAGAGATTCATTGCTGGGCAATTCAATTGAAGTCACATCTATCTATCAATAGAATTTCATTTCAGAAAATCAGAATTCAGATAACAGGAGGTGTTCAATCAATTATTAATTTGTGTGCGCTTTTGCCATTAATATTTTATTAAGTAGACATCAGATCTAAAGTGATAGCTGGAATAGCAGGCTGTTCTTTCCCATTTAATTTAATTACATGCATTCTGAAATGTGGGGATACCGGGGTACAGCTTTTTTTCATCACTATTTCCATCATAATTTCCTTAGTTATTTGAATCAGTTTCTTTGAGTTATTCATTGATTTGTTGAGAGCCAGATCCCTAGGGCATTAAGTCTTGTGCATTTATACAGAGTAATAATGCCTTCTAGGCTAGCACTCAACAGATATGTCTAATGGAAATTTAGGGACGTAGTAAAACAAGATGTGATCATCTTTGTTTCTAAAGAAGTACGATGTGCTGCCATTTTAATTCCTAAACCGCATGATATAGTCACTGTATGAGAATAACGTAATCAATTATCTTTCTTTCGTCTTCCGTTATAATTGATTAGATTATGAGGTGAATACTCTGAATATTCCAAACTAGATGTATACCATGATTATAAATTTACCGGTCAAAATGAATACTGCTTCATGAAGAGATTATTTCTTTCGTCTTCTGCTATAATTGATTGGATTATGAGGTGAATACTCTGAATATTCCAAACTAGATGAATACCATGATTATAAATTTACCGGTCAAAATGAATACTGCTTCATGAAGAGATTATTTCTTCCGTCTTCTGCTATAATTGATTGGATTATCAGGTGAATACCCTGAATATTCCAAACTAGATGTATATACCATGATTATAAATTTACCGGTCAAAATGAACGCTGCTTCATGTAGAGATTATCTACCTTTGAATCCACGGTGCTAGCAATGATCACTTTCTATTCCTTCATTTCATTCTTCTCAATCCAGGTGATTTACATGGCGCGATAGAGGATCTATTCCTGGTATTTTACAAGGTGAGTACAATAGAGCTTTGTTAGCAGCTCGATCAGGCAAGGCAATCTCATGATGGATCATACACCTAATCTGATAGAATAGTGAGTGGAAGGATGAACAAAGTATGGTGATGGATTGGGTGGTTGTCACTAGGAGATGGGCACAACATATATACGCTTTTTAGGGAATTGTACTCAGGTTAATTAGCACCATTTTGGTTAGAATTAAAGGGGAAATAAACAGAATGAAAGACAGCAAGAGAGATATCTGCTGTTGGGAAGTATGCAGTCAGATTGAATAGCTAGGAACCGGTTAAAAGGAGAGACACAGGACAAGCAAAGAGAGAGAGAGAGAGAAAAAGCGAGAGAGGAAAAGAGAGAGAGGAAAAAAGAGAGAGGAAAAGAGAGAGAGAAAGAGAGAGAATGAGAGAGAGAGAGAGAAATAGAGATAGAGAGAGAAAGATAGAGAGAGAAAGAGAGAGAGAAAAAGAGAGAGGGAAAGAAATAGAGAGAGATATAAAGAGGGAGAGAGAGAGAGATACAAGGATAAAAAAGTGAAAATTGAATTGTTATTGAGTTGTCATGGTAACGAATGAAAACAAGTTGATTTGTGCGGGTAGAATATGTGTAAGATTTGATTGAGTATCCCTGCAGCATAGCATGATTTGATATCAACATCAGGCAATGAATTGCTCACTTTGAGCACTTGCTTTCAATGCCTACTAAATGTCTATAATTACATGTTCGTAAGAGCTACCCCATATAATTATTAGGTTGTCATCATACCAGTATCTGAACAATGTATAGGAAGCCATTTTTATGTTTGTTGATCACAAACAGATTTTATTTGCAAATGTACATTTTGTCAAAATTTGTTCTGATATGCTTGAAAAAATGTCCTTGACTTTAAGTTAACATCTAAATTATTCATACCCTTACTAAGTTTTGTAGTTCTTTAAGTATGTGGAAAATTTATGTGTCCCGGTATATGTTTTGAGAATGTGACATATTGAATTCAACCAGTCCACCTTTCATTCTTGAGTTACAAAAAACACAAAACACTTCAAGTTTAAAAGAGGTTTGAATAATTTACTTGTTAACCGTATGTCTGTCCTTCTTATGTGTGAAATAAAAGTATCCTATCTTCATTTCTCTCTTTTCATATTTCTTTTTAATACATTTGTTTTTATATGTTTATGTCAATCTTTTGCAATCATTTTGAGAACCAAAACATATGAAAGATGTTTCATATTTTATAATTGTATAGTAGTGTTGAATTTTCATTTTGTTTTGCTTTTAAGTGTTCTTTTTGTTTCATCTTAGGTTTTAAATCATGTTTGAGTTCAAGTGCTATATGACAAATTTGTTTCTGTATCTAAACTTTTAACTTGGAAAACATGTTTGATTGAAAAAAAGAGTAAAGTATTGTTTTGTGATCTTTTGACAGAATGGTCTACCATCTGCAGAGAACCCATACATCTTCAATGGGGACTACGTGGATAGAGGGATGCATTCCGTAGAGATTGCAATCATTCTCTTCTGCTTCTTCCTCCTCTTTCCTAACGAGGTCTACCTTAATAGAGGCAACCATGAGGACTATATTCTCAATCTCAGGTAAATATTGCTTTCTTCCTCCTTTATCCAAATGAGGTACGGTATATCTTTAATAGCAGAAGCAACCATGGACCTTGTGTAACCTAAGTGCCCATTTGTGAAATTAATGAATTTAACAATTTTGACATAATGCAGAATACTTATACAAGGTCTGAACAAATGTGTTTGGTAATGGAAGATCATGAAATAGCAGAGAACTGCTCCTGATGGTAAGGAGCCCTGGTGTATCTGAAGATAAACTGTCTTTGTTGTGAACAATTAAAAGCACCATGCCAAGAATGAAACTAAAAGCGATTATTATTAAAAGTTTCTTTTTTAAAAATTAATTTCATGAGCAAATCCCATTTACCGGTATTTCTTTCTTTCAGCTTTACTAACCATCTTGTAACCAAAATGTGTTTCCATCATGCATCCAGCTTTTACAATGTTTGTGTTGCATGAATAAGATTTCCTTTTTTTCTTATTGCAGATATGGTTTCTTGAAGGAGGTGCAGTCAAAATATGGTGGCCAGGTAAGGGTCATTTTATATTCATAGATATATGATACAGTAGCAACATTATAATGAAATGATTAAACAAATGTTGAAGCTTGAAAAAAAATGTTTTGAAGATGTCAAACTGATATGAAGAAAAATGAAGTTGCATCAGAGGAAAGTTATGGTTGGGCTCTGATGAGGGAATGTTCCATGAACATTATGAAAATGTAAGACGCAAGAAGGGTTCAAAGATGAGAGTGATGAATGCTATTCCTGCATATTGGCCAGAAAGGTTAGCATTCTCATGAACTGCAAAATTTAATGTTTTAGAAGCCCTTAATTTGGCCCAGGCTGTTCGTTCGAGTCTCCTTAGATCAATATTAGTTTAAAGTTCCTGAATTAAGTTCTTCCATCGCCTGATGCCTGCAATAGATAAATGGCCCAGATTATAGTGTGTTTATGTTTAAGGTGAAGATGGAGGGACCTCTTTGAAAGATCTGTTTGTATTTTTTCCTCTAGTTTTCGATTTTGAAATTATTATTGTGATGTCATCAATTTCAAATCTGACTCTTTCTCTACAGAGATCCCATGCACAGAAGATAATTGGTCAGTTCCAGGATTTGTTTGCATGGTTACCGTTAGCAACATTGATTGATAGCAAGATTCTGATATGTCATGGTGGGATCTCGGATAAGACTGATCTTACATTCCTGGATAATATTGCCAGACACAAGGTTAGTCAGAGTGAACTGCAAAGCACTCAATCAATGATAAGATTGTATCACCACCCAGGGGGGTGTTTCACAAAGACTAAGATCGACTTTAAGTTGGACTTAACTGTGGCAGGCAGTTCATGCCACTAGTTCCTCTAACCATTCCTGGCATTGGTTTCTCAAAGGAGGCATAGATCGTGGTCACAAATCTACAGAAATTACATTTGTTGATAGTTCATTAATTGAGGAAAAAATATTATCTAAAGATTATAATTGAGAGACCAATAGTGAGAGCAACCAGTGGCATGAACAGCCTGCCATAGTTAAGTCCAACTTAAAGTCGATCTTAGTGAAACACCCTCAGGAGTTGTAGTTTGCAGATACATACCCCTGTGAAGCCCCTTCAGACATCCTATTGTAATTTGCCAAAAAAGAAATTTTTGGCAAAAGTGAACAATTTCATGTGTAGACAAATGACATTTGAAAAGGATAATTTTAAAAAAAATGCAACAGTGGGAACAGAATGGAAGAAGGTGCTATGAATGGAATAACTAAATGAAGACAATAATAACAAAGGTGTGATAAAATGCAATGCTTTTCTTTGATCCTATTGGGTTGTTTGATTGTGTACACACTGAACGGTCATATTGACGGAATGTTTTATGTGATAACATCAAAGAATCATTTGGTGGCATTGATACAGTATCTTCACCATCTTATACCTCTCCAAGGACCTCATTGATGAGCCATCTGTTTCATTCCTAAACTTCTACCTTTTGAAAACACATTTTGGTAGTCATATATAGTTAATCATCAACTGTTGGAGTGTTGTAGTAGCAAACACTTCCCCATCTTTGTACCTGATCTCCATTATATATGGACTTTATACTTGCCGTTTTCTGCTTTGAACCTTAAAGTTTAAAATACAATTTGATATGGAACTCTTGTACATTAGTGGCACATTGAATGTTATAATGCTTACCAATTGTAAGTATATTTATCCTGTTTGTCAATCAAATGTAGGACTCACTTTTGATAAAATTTTTGATCTCAATACAATATCTTTACCTTTAAAATGTTCAGATGTTCAGCTACAGCCTTTGTCGGCTATGTGACCCGACTCGACCTTTCTGGAGTAATTATTTGGCAATAATAGTATCGTAGACATTTGGAAGTTTACAACACCCCTCGTCTTTATTGAGAGAAGGTTTAAGGGCCCTGATGTAGATAATATCATTCATTCCACTCACCGTTTATATCAGAAATGTGTATTTCTTCTTCCTTCAATACTTAGAGTCTTTATAATTTTATTGATCTTCTTTGTTTTGTTTTAATTTTTTGTCTGCAGTATCTGTCTGTACTGAAACCACCATTAAGAGAAGGAGCAGAGGAGTTAACAGGAGAAGAAGAGGATTTGAGTTTGAAGATAGATCTCTCAGAGTGGAGACAGGTTAGTTACTGTGTTTAACACCTTTCATGCCACAGTTGCCAAATTATTCAACAATATATTTCACTTTAAGTTGGAATCAATAATGATAGTGGGTTCTTGTATAGCGCTCATATGTGTCTTACTTGACACTCCTGGCGCTCCACAATTATTACCCGACTTTAACATGGCTGCCATTATGAAGCTCTAGCATTTCAAGGAATTTATTCCTGCCAGCTACCCATTTACCTCACCTGGGTCAAATGTGGCAAATGTAGATAAATGTCCTGCAAAAGGACACAAGTGCTGCAACTGGACTTGAACTTGAATAGTCAGGTTAAATTACAATGTAGCATTTCATAAAATATGATGCAAATATGGTATAACTTACTTCCAAAGTATCAAGTATCTGTAATTGATTAGCTTCTGTACTGTTACAGTCTTTTTAAAGATGAAACTGAACCAATGCATAGATTTCTACATGCTATCATACATTTTTATTTCTTCCATCACATTTCTTTATTCCACGATATAGATATTTTTTATAGGACAGTTGTGCAGTGCTCATTATCGTTAAGTAATTCGATTTTCCATTTGCTTAGGATTTAAAATTGAATTTCATTTTTTGCCCAGATTTTAGACATCTTATGGAGTGATCCTCGGAGTCAAGATGGCTGCCAGCCGAACACATTTCGAGGAGGAGGGAGCTACTTTGGTCCTGATGTAACCAAGAAGGTGTTAGCTAAACATGGAATAGATCTTCTCATCAGGTCACATGAATGTAAACCAGATGGATATGAATTCACACATAACGATAAGGTAGGATATGATGGTGGTGGTGTTGGTGGTGGTGATGATGGTGGTGGTGGTGTTGGTGGTGGTGGTGGTGATGATGGTGCTGGTGGTGGTGATGATGGTGCTGGTGGTGGTGATGATGATGATGATGGTGGTGGTGGTGGTGGTGGTGGTGGTGCTGGTGGTGGTGATGATAATGATGGTGGTGGTGGTGGTGGTGGTGGTGGTGATGATGATGATGATGGTGATGTTGGTGGTGGTGCTGGTGGTGGTGATGATGAGTATGGTGGTGATGATGATGATGATGATGATAATGATGATGGTGATTATGAAGATGATAACGATTATTATTATTACAATGATGATAATGGTGATTTGAAGATGTATATTGATGATTATGGTGATGGCAATTATGATGATTTATAATTTATATTTTCCTTGTCTGTTTTAAATTATTTTGCAGGTCTTGACGGTATTTTCAGCCTCCAATTACTATGAAGAAGGGAGTAATAGGGGAGCATACATCAAGTTTGGTACCGACCTCAAACCTCGCTGTTTCCAGTATCAGACTTCCGCCAAAAACACCAAGAGAATGACGATGAGACAAAAGTAGGATATGAACATTTCCCCAAACCTGCCGATGTATTGTATCTATGTGCAGTATTATCTTCATGGAAGGTTCCTCCTGTACTATATGAATGTAGAACATGACTATGTTTATGATGGGGCTTAAGCCAACTATAAAAGAAGGGAATGTGTAAAATTTCAATAGTTTTCTCAGCAATGCACAAGCCTCCTCATGCTTTTGATGTGCATACATGTACCGGTATGCATACGTTCAGATGATATTTATGCAACTTAATTAAATTTAATTAATTCTTTCCACGATTCAATAAAAATTATAATAAAAGACTTACAAAACAACAATCATGACAATGCAGTAAAGGTATATAGAAATTCAACAATAATAAAAGTTACTGTACAAAATTGCAATAGATAGGAATATACAAAAAGTATGTCAAAATTTGGATGGACAAACAAAGGCAAAAGGCTTATCACAGGCGTTTTCCTAGAATATATTACAATATCTCAACATTACATGTCGAGTATACGATTCGATGTGCATTGTGAAATGCATTTACACCTGTGCCTTTCCATTGTGAATTTACAGATGATGACATATTTCCATGGTTACTGATTTTATTTCCTTGTTCATAATTTCAGGGTGAGCATTGTGGAGGAGTCAGCATTGAGAGACTTAAGAGAGAAGATCGGAGCAAATACCACATATCTCAGACAAGCCTTCCAGAAGTATGATCCTAGCAACACAGGTAAGACTTGATGGAGAGTCCAACAGTTGGTATGATACAATGTACTGATTTCTTTCTTCTGGTATCAAACACCTGTCTCATGTTGTAAACAATCTCTTAGTATAACACCCCCTCCCCCTCTCTCTCTCTCTCTCTCTTTCCCCCTCCTTCTCTTTGTTTGATACTCCTCTATCCTATTGAACCTATCTTTCTTGAATTCATTGTGTCTAGAGCTGTTTAGTTTAAAGCTCTTTAACTAAACAGCTTTAAAGTAAATTTTCCTTGTGTGAACATCGTTTATACAATGTTTGGACAGATACAAAGTCGCGATCTTTACGCCAGTCAGAGCAGCCTGCAGATACGAAGCCAGTATCTAGAGAGCAAGACATTTTGTTTGTGAGCGGATATACGTCCTTAATGGGTGGAGCTAAGACCGACACTGCTCTTTAAACGCTCAGTAGGGCCATTGCATGCCTACTGAGCATTTAAAGAGCAGTGAATCTCGAACGACTGCACCAACATTTTCTGTGTGCGAATGATGTATCTAAAGCTGATTAGTTTAAAGAGTAATCAGCTTTAAAGAATTTTTCCACTGTGTGAAAGCGGTGTCTGTCATCCTGTTTTCCTGCTTCTTAACGTGTGCATGAAAGAAGCCGTCACCATGCATATTTTTCACATTGCCCTCAGGTTTCATCACATCTACCCAGTGGGCCAGGACTATGGAAGAGATCCTAGACCTGTCTATCCCCTGGAGGACCTTGAAGACTAAACCATATCTTTCACATTCCCTCAGGTTTCATCACATCTACCCAGTGGGCCAGGACTATGGAAGAGATCCTAGACCTGTATATCCCCTGGAGGACCTTGAAGACTAAACCATATCTTTCACATTCCCTCAGGTTTCATCACATCTACCCAGTGGGCCAGGACCATGGAAGAGATCCTAGACCTGTCTATCCCCTGGAGGACCTTGAAGACTAAACCATATCTTTCACATTCCCTCAGGTTTCATCACATCTACCCAGTGGGCCAGGACTATGGAAGAGATCCTAGACCTGTATATCCCCTGGAGGACCTTGAAGACTAAACCATATCTTTCACATTCCCTCAGGTTTCATCACATCTACCCAGTGGGCCAGGACCATGGAAGAGATCCTAGACCTGTCTATCCCCTGGAGGACCTTGAAGACTAAACCATATCTTTCACATTCCCTCAGGTTTCATCACATCTACCCAGTGGGCCAGGACTATGGAAGAGATCCTAGACCTGTCTATCCCCTGGAGGACCTTGAAGACTAAACCATATCTTTCACATTCCCTCAGGTTTCATCACATCTACCCAGTGGGCCAGGACCATGGAAGAGATCCTAGACCTGTCTATCCCCTGGAGGACCTTGAAGACTAAACCATATCTTTCACATTCCCTCAGGTTTCATCACATCTACCCAGTGGGCCAGGACCATGGAAGAGATCCTAGACCTGTCTATCCCCTGGAGGACCTTGAAGACTAAACCATATCTTTCACATTCCCTCAGGTTTCATCACATCTACCCAGTGGGCCAGGACCATGGAAGAGATCCTAGACCTGTCTATCCCCTGGAGGACCTTGAAGACTAAACCATATCTTTCACATTCCCTCAGGTTTCATCACATCTACCCAGTGGGCCAGGACCATGGAAGAGATCCTAGACCTGTATATCCCCTGGAGGACCTTGAAGACTAAACCATATCTTTCACATTCCCTCAGGTTTCATCACATCCACCCAGTGGGCCAGGACCATGGAAGAGATCCTAGACCTGTATATCCCCTGGAGGACCTTGAAGACTAAACCATATCTTTCACATTCCCTCAGGTTTCATCACATCTACCCAGTGGGCCAGGACCATGGAAGAGATCCTAGACCTGTATATCCCCTGGAGGACCTTGAAGACTAAACCATATCTTTCACATTCCCTCAGGTTTCATCACATCTACCCAGTGGGCCAGGACCATGGAAGAGATCCTAGACCTGTCTATCCCCTGGAGGACCTTGAAGACTAAACCATATCTTTCACATTCCCTCAGGTTTCATCACATCTACCCAGTGGGCCAGGACCATGGAAGAGATCCTAGACCTGTCTATCCCCTGGAGGACCTTGAAGACTAAACCATATCTTTCACATTCCCTCAGGTTTCATCACATCTACCCAGTGGGCCAGGACTATGGAAGAGATCCTAGACCTGTATATCCCCTGGAGGACCTTGAAGACTAAACCATATCTTTCACATTCCCTCAGGTTTCATCACATCTACCCAGTGGGCCAGGACCATGGAAGAGATCCTAGACCTGTCTATCCCCTGGAGGACCTTGAAGACTAAACCATATCTTTCACATTCCCTCAGGTTTCATCACATCTACCCAGTGGGCCAGGACTATGGAAGAGATCCTAGACCTGTCTATCCCCTGGAGGACCTTGAAGACTAAACCATATCTTTCCCATTCCCTCAGGTTTCATCACATCTACCCAGTGGGCCAGGACTATGGAAGAGATCCTAGACCTGTATATCCCCTGGAGGACCTTGAAGACTAAACCATATCTTTCACATTCCCTCAGGTTTCATCACATCTACCCAGTGGGCCAGGACCATGGAAGAGATCCTAGACCTGTATATCCCCTGGAGGACCTTGAAGACTAAACCATATCTTTCACATTCCCTCAGGTTTCATCACATCTACCCAGTGGGCCAGGACCATGGAAGAGATCCTAGACCTGTCTATCCCCTGGAGGACCTTGAAGACTAAACCATATCTTTCACATTCCCTCAGGTTTCATCACATCTACCCAGTGGGCCAGGACTATGGAAGAGATCCTAGACCTGTCTATCCCCTGGAGGACCTTGAAGACTAAGATGTGTAGGATGAATGAAGACGGGTTGATTGAGTACGATTCTTGCCTTGAGATGGAGCTGCAATACAGCGGTGGGAAAGGAGGTCCTAGTGTAACAGAGACTCTGTACAGGAACAAGAACGCCTTGGAGACTATCTTCAGGGTGATGGACAAAGACCATTCAGGTGCGTTTATTTTTGTGGCCTTCATCGCGTATTCATCCATTGCCTATTTTAATAGGTTTAAACTAATTTTGTAGGACTATCTTATAAGACTGATTTCTGGGCATATAGAAGCTTTATTCATTTTGTGTTGGTCAACTGTACATGTACAATATTACTATACAGGCTATATAGTACATATCCTTGCCTTCAGAATTTTGGGGGTTAGAAACACAGTTCCAAAGTCGCTGGTTGTTGAAACCCTAGTACTATTAAAAATTATCAGTTTCATTTTGGGGCCTTTTGTTCTAGACAATTTAAAAATAATACATCATCAATTACAACAAATAATTTTAAACAGAGTGAAATCTAATCTTTGTAAAAGTTTCATATTTTGAGGAATTTTCTAATGATTTGACCTTTGACATTTCAGGCTGTATCAGCATGGAAGAGTTCCAGGATGCATGTCAGCTTCTGAGTAAGCACATCGGTAGCAACATCCCTCCAGAGACTGTCAAGGACATGGCTCAATCTATAGATATCAACAAGGATGGTAACATTGATTTCAATGAGTTCCTTGAGGCCTTTCGTCTTGTTGATACCCAGGACATCAAGCTGGATGGACAGACCTCCATGCAGAACTCACCAGCTCATGTAGCTAATGGAGAGAACAATAAAGTTTAGACCTTGGATTGACTGAGAACTGCAGGAACACCTTAACGCAGAACTCACCAAGTTCCTGTAGCTATTGGGAAGGGTGTAATCTTTAGACCTTAAGTTGACACAGAATTGTAGGAACTGCTGAATGGATACTTCACTGGATCCTGGAGAGAACAATCAGCTGTAGGGTGTTTTGTATGGTGGACACTGAATTGGAGAACCATTTCAATGCCAAAGACAAAGACTTGTGTGAAGCCATTGGAGACTGATCAACTATAAAAGGCATCTAGTAAATCAATGGCAGCACCGGCAACTTGTTCAACGCAGAATCCACTGGTTAATGCAGTTAAAAGGGAGAGTTTAATCCTACAGACTCCCTCTAGTCGACCCATGCTTCTAGAGCAACATGGCACTTGCATGAAACCTCCCTCTGTCTGAGAGACCAATCAGGTATCTTGTGTCTGGTTGGTAGTGCTGTCTCTAGACTTGTTCAGCAAGGATCATTCATCTCTGAATTTGCCTGAATTATTATCAACAAATGTTAGTCTCCAACTTTCCAGTTTATTTGAAATATAGCTATTTAATCTGAGATGAAGATACTCTAATTTGTGATATGATACCTCTATTTATCCTTTTACTAGTAATGTCTGTCCCTCCCATTTGGTTTTAATCTCTGATACAATTGCTGTATACTTCGGAGCATGCAATTGAGAGGGCCTGCGGTCCTGAAATGCGCTATATAAGGACGAACTATTATTATTATTGATTGAGAGGAAGGGGATTTGTTCAAGAATACATTTTGCGAACCCAAGAGTTAAACTGAGAGAGGAATTTTTTAAATGCCAAATCAGTTCTATTTTTACGTAACCCTTTCCCTTCTAAATTTCTTTTGTTTCTTTTTGTTCCGTTTTTAACTCTGAACCATTTTCAGTATATGAGTATATCTGAGCTGAAATGTGTTCTATTTTTATCACCTATAATAAATGTATATAGACAAAGAAATAAACAAGTAGAGTTTTACTTTATATGGATATCAATAATACAGTTTTGTATGTTTTGGCATAGCCTTTCTGCTAGCAATTTTCAGTATTCAGTAGAAAATAATACACTGCTCTTATGAAGGTTAAAGGTCATAGGTCATCTTAGACAACTCTGAAGTTCCTTCAAGTTACTGCAGTAATTTCTCTCTTGTTCTTTAGTGCATGAACTTGACAGCTGTGTGCTATTTACGTTTATGGGGAATGATGTGTGGATACTTATTCTTTTACAAACCTTTAACCCTAATAAGGCCGGGGGGGGGGCCATTATGGCCCCCCCCCTCCACAATTTTTCTGATTGTTCGAGAACGCATATGGATGGCGCCTCGCCGCTCGCTGACTTTTTTCTTTAGAGTCTTGCGCATCTTTAAAAAAAAAAAAAAAAAAATTGGACCTATAGTTACAAGGTCACGTGACCTTTTGTCTTTGCATGTCAGCCCAAAAATCGCTCATTTTTGTGATTTGTGTACAAAACATATGGAAATGTCATTTTTTCCTAAAAATAGATCAAACATTGGTTATTGGGTCTTGTTTAAAGTTTAGGTGGTTGTTTTGGGAGTCAAAATAGTTGAATTGTAGGAAGAAATGAAAAAAACAAAAAAAACAATAACATAAATAGGTTAAAAAAACAATGAAATACATAAGAAATTATCAAAACAAGAGATTACATAAAGAATAAGCTGGCTCTTCCAATTTTTTTTGTTGTATTATTGTTCCAAATGGTCTAATGAATATATGTAGTGAAAAAGAATGCTTAACTATGAATAATATAGGATTTATGGGTAAAAATGTGATTTTATGACGTTATTTGCATAAATTACCATAAATATGCAAATGAGGGATTTTTTTCAAAAAATTGAAATTATCATATTGTTCTATACACTTCACTTGACATGTGTGCAAATTTTCGCGGAGATCGGCCGTTTCACGGCCGAGATCTTAGGGGGGGGGCCATAATGGCCCCCCCCGGCCGTAGTAAGACTTCAAATAGCCCGGCCTTATTAGGGTTAAGAAAGAAAACAACTACCGTAATTTTAATAAGGAATGTTTGTTAACTTGTTGGGAATGTTTCTATTTCAAATGGGTATGATGTTGAGTTGATTTGGTTTTCTATTCAATCCGATAATAGGTATGGCATTGTGTATTGATTTCTGAGTTTTAAACACAATGCTAGTATAGGTCGTTATCAAGGAAATAATAGCTGATCAATATTGATGTCTGAAAGAAAACTATTTAGTTGACTTTTGTAAGAGTATTTATTGCTTTCTGGGTTACAAATGACGCCGCTGGTCATGAATAAAATAGGACTAGTCATGGACTAAATCCAGGAGAACTTGTACAGCATTGACCAGTATTGAAACCTATGGGTGCCTCTAAACATGTTTTAAATTTCCGTCCTAAATTCTTGTCCACCATCATTTGTTTGCTGTTGTTATGAAGGGATTATCTGCATTTGGTTGATATCAGAAATCTTTCTTTCATTTTTTGTTCCAAGAGCACAATTTCTCGTACTGAAATTAATGCAGCTTAAACTGTTCAGGATCAACTTGAACACAATGTCTTGCATAAGCTGTTTGCCTTCATTTCGCTACAACCGTGGTTTTTTTTTTAGAAGACCAAGAGTTTGAATAATAATAATAATTACAGTGCTTATATAGCGCCTAACACTTACTTTGTCGGAGGTCTCTAAGCACTCTACAATAATGCAGCATAATTACCCTGGCCTTAGCAGTGCAGCTGTTACGCCGTTATTTGAGATTTTGTTCTAATCAATAGTTTAGGCAGATAGATTGCAAATAAAGTGCAAATAGATGTTTCTACCTCGATACACATGTGGTTTTAATTGGGGAATGTCATCTAAAGAATATTTCATAGCTGCACGTAGGAATACCTCTAAATTCCTGTAACTGTCATGGATTATGCCTTTAAAACTCATTGTGACATCCCTTTAAATCATGTATGCATATTGTAAATTGTATATTCACAGGTTTTTGGTATCTTTGATTGTAAATGTCATTTCTAACTTGTAAATAATGACATATGATCTATCAAAGAAAGTCTGTGTTTTGTACATAAAATGCTTTTTATTTTTGCTATTTGTGCATGAAAAGCTGTGGTTTGATGAATTGTAAGATTTACAAACTTTGCCAAATTGTGGTTTGGAACTACAAATGCAGGGAAGATTTTGTATGAATCATGGTTGAAATTATTTTGGCAAAGAGTAAAGGTACTATTTTTTTCTTTGACAAAAAAAATAATTGCAGAGAGGAAGATAATCATCGGAAATGTAACTTTAACTAGTTGTGATTATTGCACAAAAGTTGTAATTTTCCTGCAGGGGTAGATAGTTTAGCTGAATATTTTGTTGCATTGATTGATATAGTAAATACATAATTTTGATTTTATTTATAAATAGCTATACAGGTATGTATACATACATGCAATATAATAGTAGTGTAGACATTTGATTGGGGTATGGCTTTGAAATCATTTTACATAGTAGTTTCCAAATATATTTCCTGAATTAATTTTCTTATTTTACTTTTCACAATGCCAAAAACCTTTGCTCAATGTTCTGCTTTTAGTGACTTCTTCCCCTCTTGTTCTTGGTTGCTATAGTCACATTGTAATGTGGATCTGATCTTTTGCTGACTTTTAAAGAAAGAATTTCAAGTGTTGAAAATTCAATATTCACCATTAAAACTAGTTGGCAAACAAAACGAGAAGCTAGAATAATAATTTCCAAACCTCTTTGGTAGCAGATAAGGACATTACATCTTTATGTGATATACACAAATAGAATTTTAACGTGCTGTATCATCAACATGCATGGCTCTGAATGTATTAATCATTTATGGTTGAAACAATAGCAGACTGATATTTATGGCAAAAATGACAAGTTGAATTATACAGATATTTATTAAGATTTATTAAGAATACTCGTACTCAGAAAGATTGATATATTGTGGTCTTTTCTTTAATGATGACCAGTTGCAATTTCGTTTTAAATAGTTAATGTATTCTAATTTGAAAGCTACCATTCTGCATTTTTTAAATTTTATATTATGGTATTTTTGGTGGAATTTATCAAACCGTGTGCTTTATTTGTCCTTGCCCGATTGTGCTTGCTCATAAATATGACAGGAATAGTATTCATTATTATAGACTGATGCTATCATGAACTTTTTGAATTTTTAAAGTAAGAAAATTAATTGTGATATATTTGATTGATTGAAATTTGAATATGAAAATGATTTTCATTTCATGATTGGGTCCAGATCCTGATGAAATTACAAAATCAGTAGGGTTTCTAATCTATGTATTTCATACATTATTAATAATAATAATAATTTTAAACACTTTCATTGCGCCATCCATCTAGTGTATCTAGTCCGAGGCACATTCAGTATTTAGAAAGTACATGTACATACATTAGCTTTGCAAAATTGAAAAGGCACTTAAAACCTTGCCACCTAATAGATGACAGTCAATTAGTGATATGTTGATGCTTTTAATTTTGTAGCTAACATACACATATCTAATCATTTTTTTGTATTATTAAACCTAACGAGGGATCTAGACTAGGTAGATCCTAATGCTTTGAAGTTTGAACATACACTCTCCCAATAGAATGATAATTCTTAAATAGTCAAAACTAATTAGTCAAAACTAATTAGTCAAGACCTCAACTGTTCCAGATGCATGTATTCATGTATGGGCCAAGTATATTGACAAGCTACTTAACTTTAATTCTCAACACCTTAATGTCCCCCCGAACAAAGTGAGAAATTCAGAAGTAATATTTCAACTTTGGGCTAGTACATCAACAATTTGGAATGATTTTGTAATTGTACAGGGTATTTCAGACATCTATGGAAATTTAATGAGCAAAACTAGTTAATGCAAATGAAATGTACATAATATACATATGCCTTATTGCCTTCAAATGTGTTTGTGATAAAATGACTATATTTTGATCAGATATACGTGCATGTAATAGAGAATATTTATTGATTGGTGTATATATGCCATTCATGAGCATGCTTTTGTTTCTTCTGTAGTTCTGTTTAAAATTCATCCTCGTATTCATGCATGCATGTGTATGATATGTGAACTAGTCGTCCATCTCGACAGAGTATCGGTACACTCCATTTTTTAATTTTTCTAAATTGTCTGAATAAAACAATGCATTTTAGAGAGCACGTATGATGATACTTTTGCAACCTTACTGGAAATTCTTCTATGATTCGCATTTCAGTTTAGAAATTACCCTTATTTTGTACATTGTTCATGTGAAGAAAACGGCAACAGATGCCTTGAGTTACGCTTTATTATCTCTCTGAAATAATATGCTGTAAATGTTGGATCTACAGATTAGTTACATGATCTGTTTACCTCTTTATGATTATGAATGAATGTAAACATGAAGAAATATAGCAGATGACATGGGGAAGGGAAAAACACCAGGTAGAATTTGATTGAATGCAACATACCATTTTTTTCTATGTGCTTTCTAAATCTGAATCTATAACATTCTTTCTATAGTATACTATAAATAAAGCTTTAAAAGAAAAAATAACACTTTGCTGATTTTGTCCAATTACTCCTCATTGTTGTGTCAATAATTGTACATCATTCAGAATATTCAAAATCCAGGAAAGATTTCCTTTTGAGACAGCCTCCTAAAATTTACAGCATCCTGTTGGGGTTAGTGATAGGATTATACTAAATAATAATGAACATATCTTCAATATTAACCGGTTCATTTACTGATTCATTATAACCCTAACGGTTAGCATGTGAGCGCATGTGCAGGTTTAGCGCTCACATGCTGTAACATTTAGATGGATGTCTCAAAAGGAAATCTTTCCAAAATCCATTGGGTTGTTCCATGAAGATGGTCAAAGGGACTTGCAATTCAATCAACACAGTTTACACACTTGAAAAACAATACAATATGTAGCATATATAATAAACATTTATTTGGTGAAGACGTGTTTCCAAAATATTACTACAATAGAACTTTCTCATTTGAATGTGTACATTTACATTATTCAAAGAAAGTGCATTACGGACAGAGGGTTTTAAAAAAAACATACAGATGCTCATTCTGTAGTTGATCTTAATACACTTTTCTTCCTTCATGAGAAGCAGTTTAAATGTGCTATTACAATTATTATCCAGTTAGGAATATATTCAAAATCACATGTTAAAAAACAACATTATCAGAAAAAGAAGTTGTAATAAACTTTGGCAGTAAAGTGTAACATTGTTTAAACAAACTGATTATAACAAGATAACTAGACAGTCCTGCTTCTCTGTATTCCACTGTTTTACTGCAATGGAGTTTTAACAAGGATCCACTATGTCAACATTATCCATGAGTCTATACCATATATCCCATTTATTGCACCTCCTTAACTTGAAATTGGAGACAAAAATTAAGACCGAGAAGAAATTATATCAGAATCCTGAATTGGGGGAAGGAGCATATACCTTGACCCAATATAAAGAAGACCATAACAAAATGTGCCTCTAATAGCACACCCCCCCCCCCCCTGTCTTTTACTTCTCAGACTTTTGAAACGTGGAGTGCAAATATTTATGATTTTTCTGAGAGAAAAGAAAGCGTGAAATCATTGGTATAGTCTCATCCATGAGCAAGATATATATACCCCAAGCTCTGTGTCTAAAGATCAACCGGATTCTTGACACTGTCTAGAGATGGAGTTAGTTGATGTTTTCAACCAGAATTGTACTTTCATATATTAAAACTGCACTTATTATTTTATAATTGAAATGAGATGGATGCTTCAAGACATTCCTTGCATGGCTCACCATGTCATATCATTATAAACATCTCTATCATCAACACAAGTCCAATCAAGTTCATAAGATCATCATGTCTCATCAGCCTCAACCGATGTTACATCAGGGTTCATCATCGTTGCACTGTCCTGGTTCACATCACTATCCAAAGCAGTGGGGGTAATTCGGGCAGCCTCAGTGCTTTCTGCTACCGTCTCAGACTCGCTGGGATATGTTATAATGGCATCCTTCCCGATCGCCTTTTCTACTTCCAGGGCAAGGTCAGGGGTCTCGGGCTGGAGCCCCTCTTCTTCAGAGTTCATCTCATTCAGTCTTCTGTTCAGTGGATTGATTTCCATGTAAGTTGAGATCTCTCTGTGATTCACATTGATCAGCTTGGAGATGCAGTTGTGGGTGCATGACTCCTAGAAAGAATAGATAGATCATCAATTAAGACGAAATAGGGAAAAAGGCAAGGCTATTGAGCGATCCAATCATTTTCTATAAACCGGTATGTGCAAAGCCCCATGAGCGTCAGAGCCTGGGGGATGTCGGCGCTTTATAAAATATCCATATTATTATTATCAATTTCTTTAGATTATACATCAAAATGCTGGTAAGAGTGGTAGGAATTTTTTATTGGCCAACAGTCCCCCGATGTCAATGCAGGGGTATAACAATGCCTTCATTCTCTGGAAAGTCATGAATGTAGAAAAATAATTTGCTCAAAGCAAAATTCTCACAGCTACAACATTATTTCTTTAATGAGAAAATTGTCATCTCCACAATTATTCACAAAATAAAATGATGAAGAATGACAAGTAAATAAAGCAGATATAAAAATAGTATCAATTACTGTTTGCTGAGCCAGAATGATATAAACTAAAATCCTGTAACAGAGAATTTAGATCCTTCTGGCTCCGTGAAAATGTAATGTTCTTATTTCATCTCAATCCAGAGTTTTTAAAATACTATTTAACAACAAATAATAATGACCCCCCAAAAAAATTGTTTAGTCATGTAGTGTCTGCATTGATACAGAACTAAGAGGAAAAGTCCATAATGCAATTATTTCTTCTTTCTATGCAAACTCTCTGCAATTCACTATTTTAAAAACCCTGCACAATCATTTTAATACCGGCTTGCAAATCAAAGAAAAAAATTTGAAGAAGAAAAGAAAAAGGAAAGATCAGACTCACCTCGGCAGGTGTAAGAACCCTGTAGTTGAGATTCTGAACACAGCGTGTAAAACATGTCTCTGTGAACTGGTTGTACATCGACAAGAAATCCCTCAACTGCATATGGGAAAGATAAAATGACACATACAATGTATCTCAGTCTATTTTAAATAGTCAATACTTCTGTAGACTGAACTCAATACTCAAGAGGAAAAGGAGACACTAGTGTACACATGACAGGTGCACTTTCATACCGGTTGCAAATGTGAGGTTCCGTCGGTTCTGTTAAATAAAATGCCTAAGTCCAAGGAAAGAACCATTATTATAATACAGTGATTGCAGTGTTGGAGAAAATATGTATCAGGTGAAGCAGAGATGCAATAGCCTTGCCTTGGCTTTGGTCTTTTCTCTGGCTTGCATTCGGGGGGAGGGGGGGGGGGGGGGGGTAGTCACAGATGGAGACATATGGGGGTGTATCGTTTTAATGGGTCACTTTTTTCCAAAAAATCCCTTAACATGGGTCCTATTTCTAATTATGTGTGCGGCAAACACCAGAAAATTGTGAAAAATTGTCTTTAATTCAAGAAAAATCCCCCCAAAATGACCCTTACAAATGCATACAGGTTTCAAGGCTTCAGCGGCACCCCCTGAATTTTGAGTACCCCCCCCCCCCCCTCCCCAGGTTGCATTTTATCTGACACTTTCACCCTGGAATCAATTAACCCTCAAAAAAGGCCTCAACAGATGCAGATCTCACATTTTATTTTGTATAGGTCTACGCCCAGTGCGAAAGTGCATTAGCGCCACAACTAGACCGCATAACCTGTCAAAACAAAACAAAGATTCTGAATTATAGATCAAAGCTCCCAGCCGAGAGCGAGGCCATGAGATGAAGATGAGGATGAGGATGAGGATGAGGATGATGGTGAGGGGGGGGGGGGGGGGGGGGTCTGCCTCCAGCTTTGAGCTGAAATCTACTTCAGCCCCACATGTACCAATCCGTGTAATGATTATTATGAACATTTCCTTCAATTTCTATTAAAGCGTTCCCTGGCATAGATGGCGTTCTCTAAATATACTCACATTTCTTCTAGCATTATCTGCTTCCATCCTGTATCTCTTCAGCAAATTTATGGTGAAATCTGTCCAGTTATACAGGCAGTTTTGGGCCTCGTTACGTTTTTTCGGTCCCTTTCGACTTTTCACATGTTTTTCTTGTAGTCTTTTGTCAAGTCAATAAATAAATTACCACACGTACTTTTTTTGTTTTAAAATAAATTACCAAACGTAATGAGTGGGCGAGTACAATTTTCTCTAATTTATTTTCCTAAAGATCCTAATTGAAACGTGAAAGACAGAGACGGCGCTCCGGGGGGGGGGGCACAGTGACCCCCATTTTTTCAATGACCCCCCCAAAGTGCCCCTCTTTAGATCGGAAAAGTTAACTTTGTAAGAAGTGCCCGTATACACATGGGAAAAGTGCCCCTTTTCCTTTGATAAGTACCGCTATTAATTTGTAAAAGTGCCCCCTTTTATTCCAATAATAGCCCCTTTTTCATCTCTGGTAAATGACCCTTTTCACGTACGAGAAGTTCACTTCAAATAAGTTCCCACTCCCTTCCGATAATTGCCCCTATTCAAATCTAAAAAGCTATTCTTTTTTACTGTGACATATGCAAGTGCCCCTTTCCCTCCTGATAAGTCATTTTTCCTTTCCTGGGCGATGGAAAACAGAAATGAGAAGTTGAGAACAAGTCAAAGAAACGATGAAATATTATTCTATTCATATATCTATTTTTAATCAAGGTCCATAATGATTTGGTTAAACCCTCTGTTGTAGGCCTACATAATACAGGGAGCTTTAATGCTTGGTCAACAACAAATATTTCAAAAATATATTTCCGAAATTTGTCAGGATTATAAAAATATACTAAGCCTACTCATTTTCATCATTAGACAATTTATTTAAAATTAATTTTTTTGTTTTACTTAAGGGTAAATTTCTGGTCCCAATTTTTTATTTTTTTTTTGCCAGGGGGGGGGGGGGGGCCCATCTTTTTCCCTTTTTTGGCCGGGAGGGGGGGCAAGGCCCGCTCCCCCCCCCCCTTGGATCTGCGCCTGAAAAGGTAAGAGTTTTCTGGAAAAATATCTCAAGAATGATATATTTCATCTTTAAAATAGAATAGAAATTGATATGAAACTGTTATTGATTGGATATAAAATAGATAATAGAAAATTTACCTTACTCAATTTATGTACAATTTTTGATATACAAAGTGTACCTAAAGCGGAACTTTGGGGTAGTACAAACCAATCCAAAGAGGTTAATAAATAATTTTATTTGAAATCAAAAGATAATATAACTCACTACTTCAATATTGAAGAAGTTAAAAAGTAATAGAAATGTTATAATGATCCTTTTAAGAAATTATGTTGATCTTGTATATAATTCATATGTTTCGTTTTACTTGTTTTGTAAATAGTCTATTTGTATTTTGAAATGGAATAATGAAGTCCTGACTGTCCCTTTGAAGAGGAAGAGAGAGAAAAAAAATGGAGAGCAGCAAATCAAATGCAATCAATGCAGATAAGGGAGTGTGTCAGAACTGTTTAAAGAAGAGAAATATTAATTATGTCTATAATGTATATTATGTCTATTGATTGGAACTTCCAAATTGTGTATTATTAGTCAGAATATCAAGGTTATTGTAATTATCATTTATGTGAAAGAGCATTAGAGTAAAATTAGTTCTCAACGATCCTGTTAATAAACAAGACAGAGACGGCGCTCCGGGGGGGGGCACAGTGACCCCCATTTTTTCAATTTTCAAGTAATAGAATATTATATTGTGTGCGGATCGTGGTTTAATTTGAAATAATTTTTTGTTTTTAATTTTTTTTTGTGGAATATGACTAATATTATATTAAAATGAGATTGGAAAAGGAAAGAAAAAATAATAATTTTACCAAGACACTAAAAGAAAGAGATGCGATGAAATTGGCAACAATAGTCAATTTTGACTAATAGCCATTATAAAACCAAACGAACAACAACAACAAGTGTTTAATTTAAATAAATGAGACTTAAATAAAGCTAGCAGAGGCGAGACATCTAGACTGGTGAATGTACTATCTTTGAGAATCAATGATCGAAGACGTTGTGGTGAAGGATAGAACGAAAATGAGCCCCGTCTCTCTCATTTTGCCGTATTGAAACATGTACAATACATTACACGGCGCTGAAACTGAGTCTTTCTACGTGGCTCATATTACGATTTACTGCTGAATACCGGGTAAACTACTCTTTATTTGAGGTATGTGAGATGATGTATTATTATTTGTTTTGTCCGTTTGGAATCAGACAATAAATTTATTAGCTTAGGAATATCTATAATATTTGTGAGATTTTAGAACATTGTCAAACATGAATTTCAATTCAATCTTAGAGTTAGACTGTTAATTTATTTTGTAATGAATGGAGACTGAGGCAGAGCTGAGCAGAGTAGAGTTTGGTGAATCAATATGTGCATGCCATTGATTGAAGGTAGAAAGTGATCAAGGTATTGAGTTGTGCATGTCTTTGGACAGACCCTGACCTGTAATATGTACTTTGTAAGTGTGGATTTCAAAATATTATGCAGGAAATTAAATTTCATGGAATTATTAATTGATCTCCTTTTTGAAAAATGTAAAAAAACAGGAGAAGGTGAAGGTATAGTTTAGGTACAAAAGAAGAAGACAAATATAAAGTTGAATTGAACTGTCGCATTAGCTGATGGGTTTTGATGTGGTATTTATTCAAAAGTATCAAGTAAAATAACAGTATGTTCTGTGATCAGTAAGGGCACTGGTCCGAGAGCATGCAAGGATCATCTGCACAAACAAGGATCGTCTTCATAAACACGGACAGATGCCTCCGCCAAAATAAGGATCCGAATTTTCGCTGATGATTCTGATTTCCGATCCCCGCATTAGCGATGCGAAAAAAGGATTCCACAATGATTTTCTTGATGCATTTTACATTGACTTTGTGCAGAGACCTTTACATTATGAGCGATAAATCCTCGGGAAGACGGACAACCCATAAAAGTAGACGGTGAACTGGGGGTATTTTATTATGCAGAATCCGTTTTTTCACATAGCCAATGGCGGATCCGGAACCCGAAACCTGCAGAGCAATGAAGAAAAAAAAGTCCACTAATCTACCATTCATTCATTCATTGTCAAAAAAGACAGTCAACCTATCATTTGAAAGATTTACGGTATGAACAATTTGCCTTACAAATTATTGATTTAGTTTTTACAGCTTGAAAATGATCTAGCCATATCCGGGATAGTATACACAACCTCTGGGTTTGGTCTACATTACAACACTTTTCCCCTCCATTTCCAAGAGGCGTCATTAGTCATTATCATCAAGGAACCCAATTTTTTATGTTTCAAGAAGCCTCGCAAAAGAGTAAAAAGCTCAAACAGAGTCAAACTGCTTCCCCAAATGATTGGTTAATTAATTTCATTGTGGGCTTTGTTCATAATAAAATGCCCAAACTCCTCTATTTTTCTTTTTGATTGTGGATGATTACCGGTATAGACATTTTTTTAAAGACACCAATGACCTAAAAACTATAAAGATACTTATTCTACCCCCTTTTAATGTTCTGATTAACTTCATTTTCAGAAATAGGAACCCTCTAGCCTGTTGTTGTTGCTGTACTACATGTAAATTACAGGACTTTTAAATTCTAATATTTATAATGAGCTCGTTACGTGTACGGTGTATACCAATTGATTCTGTCCAGTACCACCTTTGATGTAGATGTAGATGTTTCTCCCAAACTATTATTGTTTATACTTAAGAAAACGTAATTAGAATAAAAGCATCCTGTCATGAAAACATCAGATTCAGAACTTGTCATTAAAATCATTGTTTTATTTGGCATTTACGTGGCATGACTAGATTCCTATGAGTTTTAGGCATACACCTGTATGAATTATAAAAAGTTAGAAAAAATGTTTACAATTTTTGAAATATTGGTTAACTAATAAAGGAAGATTCAAGCTTTTTTCAAAATTGCTGTCAAAATTAATGAAATAATCACATGACATGTATTTGTATATTTTTGACAATTCATGATTTTTCTCACTTATAATCAGTCGATGCTCAAATTACAGATTTTATTAGATAGATTGATGAACATTCCTTTCGAAAAGTTGAATAAATTTGATATAAAAATTCTGAATACGGTATGCAAACTTCAAACAACACTGTAATTATATAAAGTTTAAGATGTTTGCTTATTATTGGATATTCAGAACAACACAAGGCATTGTACAGCACATTACAATATCCTTTTAATGAAAACTTAATTTCTTTCAAGTTTCAATCATCAGAGCTGCTTTAGAATTTTGCGGTCATTCATGGGACATGACAGAATAATGGATATGAAAAAATTAGTTTCTACTTTAACATTTCTGCAACTATGAAGTATGAAACTATATAACAAATGTCCATTTCTAATGCTATAGTCACATTACCCAAAAGTAGCCTGCTCGGCGGCCGAGCGGCGAGTTTTTAACCAATTCTGCCCGGCGGCTGGCCGGCCACCGAGCGGCGGCCGCCCAGGCACCGCTCGTTTTTAGGGCATCGCTCGGTCGCCGCTGAAGTTTTAGCGCGGAGTTAAAATTTGGGCAGCGAAGGCTCACTTTTCACTCGCAGCCCAAAATACGCTCGGTGCCTGGGCGGTCGCCGCCCGGGCACCGACCTAATCGCTGGGCGATGCCTAATTCCAGCAGTGACCGAGCAGGCTACTGATCGGTCGGTCGCTGCTCTGATTTGTGACCATAGCTTAACATCATAGAAAATAAATATGAACCTAATGAATGTCATGAAACATTAGTTTAATATGTAATACACCATTACAAAGTCTAAATGACATACAAATCTAGCATTATTAATATGCACTAAAGAGCAACCATTGTATACAAGCTGCAATGGTTCCTGTATTAAGCCTTGAGGAATGAGACATGTCAGTATTCAATATAGTTGGTGGATGGTCTTTGGGTCAGGATCTACAGGTACATTGTATGAGCTAATTTTGAAAGATTTTCTGCATGTACGCATTTCATGTACAATACAGAGAATTTGATAATGTTAACAAGTTCTCAATTATCCCTCTAAGAAATAGATAATTAGATTTTGCTTAGAGAGTAGAGACCTTTATCAAAAGACCAATATAAATGTATGTAACAGTAACTGCATTTTAGTCTGAAGATTTCTATTACATGTACATCATGTGACGTACTTTCAATTCTACATTGAAGCTCATTGCCACAGTCAATTTAGCACATCAGAAATTAGTGCACAAATAGATTAACCTTTCCTGGCTCAAAGGGTGTGATAGATTTTGCAGTACGTACATGTCTAGACTATAATGGATGAAGTGTACAGTTAAATTGACATGAGACTTGATTTACTATTTGCAGGTACTAAGTTGAGTAAATTTGCACATGTACATGTATGTGTGTTGTTTCTTTTTAAATTGGGTTTTATGATTCCTTTTCAGTTGCATTGTCAGAGATGCCAACTAGTACGGATTTCCCGTAATTGGTACGGAAATTAACGACCATTACGGCAGTACGGAATGTTGTCTAAAAATTACGTTTTTTTTTTTTTTTTTTTTTGCGCATAGGGATCTATCGTAGCAAGTGCTGTACAGTATGGTGGCCATCCAGCACTCGCTGCATGAGAAAGATGGAAAATTATCAAGTATTCTCTTAATAGAAGCCAATTTTTCATTGAAAACTTATGTGTTGTGATGAACTGAAAATCAATATTTAGCAACTTTGTGGGAGTAAAATCACAACAAATTTCAGATAATTAAAAAAAATATATTTGTGGCTTCCACCCAGTAAATAAGATCGATTGATCGATCTGTATCAATAACTGAAATTTCTCCCAGGAAGCATTACATTTATAAAAAATTTCAGATAATCATGCGCGCATGCGTCCGCTTGCCATTCTTTTAAAATTCATGGCGCCGCATAGGAAATTACTGATTTATTCCCCAAATTACTGATTTTGAGCCTTATGGTTACTGATTTGTGCTCTGAAAGGTTGGCATCCCTGCATTGTATTTTAAAGAATTAGAATGCTCATCTTCAGTGAACTTGTATGCTAGTTATAACCCATGATACCTGTTACCACTGTGACAAAATGTAAGGGCGACCTGAATATCTTTTTCCTTATTCTTTATGATTGAACTACCGGTAGGTATTTTATTATTAGTGCCATTACTGCCATTAATGTAATTTCTGCTTTTTTACATAAATACATAATTTATCCTTGTTATATTGCTATAAAAGTAGTCAAGTACACAATGTACATGTACCTGTTTATGTAGAAATTGCACAAGTTAAAATTGCAGTCATTATTATTTCTATCAGTAATGCTAAAATATGTTCTGCTCTTTTTTTTCTGGTTAGATTTGTCACATGACTGTAATAAATTTGGACATTGTGGGCAACTTGTGACAGTAGCATCAGCATAAGATTGAGCTTAAGATTGATTGTAAGGAGTGCAAGGCATACGAGAGGACATCAAGATGAGTCATGAGAACGGAGCTGGCTATGGAGAAGATGATTTAGATGATACCTTTGAGCAGGACCTTCACAACATGATCAGGGAGGGTGCAGGGGGTATCATGAACCCCCTCCCAGGGTCTACAGAAGGGGGTGGAGCCGGAGGAGGAGGAGCATCACTCAATGTGAGTCAAGGAAATAATAGATTTACAGGAGTGGATCTTAGCAGCCCTCAGAAGGGGAATCCCCCACCTTCAGCAATCAATGTCCATCCGAACCCGAATCTTGGTGCCAGGCTTGCTAATCCAAGAGGTAAGTTATCATTTAACCTGTTCCCTTCTAGATTCTGATATTCCCATATACTTTGTACACAGAGCCCCCGGTGCCCGTACGCAAAGGGTTAACTTCTTTATCATCAACTTCTTCAATGTCGATCATGCTTATAAGCAGTTCTTATATTTACAATTTTACAAGGTTTTTTCATTTACTTTCTTTGGGAAGAAGGATTCATTCATTTTTGCATGATGATTTTCTTCATTGATATTTCAGTTTCATCTTCTGGTTTATCTTCAGAAAAGAGAGAGTAGTGCAAGTGTCTCCTTGTAAATTCACTTCATCAGTTATGAAATATGAAATCTCTTCAAAATATAGATTTATGAATTATACAAACAATTATGAGGAGAGAAGCAAGAACATTTGATATGGGTATGCCAATAAATATAATTATGCATGAAAACTGAGTATTAAATGATCAGCAGTGATGAAGTGGACGAGAGGTCATTGACCTGTCAAGGTTACTGCCAATACTTCATTGACACATATAATAAATGACAATGGAAATCAAATACAACACAATTTCATCATAATTATTAAGCAATCTTTGTTTTGTAAGTTACCTTAAATGATACTTAGCAAAATCATTTTTGTTACTTTTGTAACAAGACAAAATCTATTATTTAGACTGAAATCACTGAATTTTTCTTCACAGGGGCCCCCTATATCAAATTTGTGATTATTCTCCGTCCTCTTACATGTAGATTCAATTGATTTTGGGGACTTAAGTATAGATCATGAAGTATCATAGTTCTTGGCATCTCCGTCCTCCAGAATCCACGTAGGAGCATAGCCTACATGTTGATGCTCTTTGTGTTACATGTACATGTACATGTATGGTGTCTGGGGTCTGGCAATATTTTCCTCCAAACACAAACATGGTAATGCACACATGGTGTATACATGCAGACGTCAAAGTCCAGACCAAGCCATGGCTATGCATTAGCCATTTAGGGATCTCTGTATTTATTTATTCATGCAGTTTTAAATTAATGAAGTTATCTATTGACAGGCACTTACTCCATCATAATGTAGTTTATAATGATATCCCTTCATTTCAATCCCTTCCCCAAAAAATTAATTAAAAAGTAATAAATGCTGTAATAGGAGAATGCCACTCACTTCTTGTCAATAAATTTAATTGCAGTGCTACTTAACAAATGCTTTCCCACCCCCTTCCTTATCTCCTCACCCCTTTCTCATAAAAACACCCACCGCATTTTTCCCCATTTAATTTTAAGAGATTTTTTTTCTTTAAAAACCGTTGTTGTTTTTAAATCATGCAGCATTTTTTAAAGTACCGTCATGAGGGACTGAATTTGAAGTGTCTTGTTTGTTATGGAAATGAATCATTGTGTAATAATTCATCACTGTTGATGACACTGAGGCATACTTTGTGAACATAACCAATGGAAATTCAAGGTCCGCTGAAATTAGCTTTGTTCCCAATGGATAATGTACCATAAAATGAGTCTAAATGATAAATACCAACTGTTATACTGGTATTGTAAAATCTGGTGTATATAATGTACTTAGGAGTACATGTCATTCACATGTATTTTAATCCTTGTCATTGAAGTTAGCATGTTGGTAAGAAACACTTTTTTAATCCCTTTCTTTTATGGTTTAGAAATAATTTCAAATAAATGTTAGAAGCGAACACGCTTGGAAAAGTGTCTCAAATAATTAAAAGAGGGATGTTGCCTCTCGGTCCCAACGCCCCCTCCTATATTCAATTTTCTCTGTCTCCCACTCTGAATATGTACATGTAGAGTCGTAGACCACTGACAATATTCACAAGTCATTGGAGTAGAACATGCATCCCCCAGGCTGAATATCGGAAGGTGCACCTACCGTGTAGCCGCTGCGAGGCGTTCCTTTAAGACGTGTTACGTTGCAATTCCCATGTGTTACCCCGTCTCCCACCCACTAAGGAAAGATCTATGCATGATATTAATGAAGGGGGCAGTGATAGAGGGTGGATCTAATACATTGCTGTTAATGAATAGGGCAGTAGCTGGCTGGAGTAGTAATTGGCAGCATGCTTGTCTAAACACATGGATGGGAGGCTGGATAGGTCTATCAAGCCATTGGGTCCTACATTGTATAGGATGATATGCATTTAAAACCAGACGGGCCGGGCTGACACAGGGTCAGAAATATGCAGCAATAATAAAGATACATTATGGCCATTTGTCAAAATGGGAAGGGAGAATGTCATGATTGAATGAATATATTACATCCTGCTTTAACCTAATCCTTTTTGACATGTACACTTTACGATGTAGATGTGCCAAACCACATGTACACATGTACCAATCTGACGTAGAGTAGATGTTGATATAAAATTCTTGATTTAATTAGTAAGTACCCGGGGCTGCATTTTTATACTACATTCACATGTACATGTATGCATTTAATGTTGATTTGCGTGGAAGGAGTGAAATAGAATTGATTTTTGGGTATTTTAAAGTAAACATGTATTGCTACCTTTATCGACTGATTGAGAACCAGCCCCCCCCCCCCTGTAATTGGGATGTGTACATGTACATGAGATGTATCATGTAATGTATCATGTATATTTTACACTGTATATTTTTTTTAACTGTACGTCTGTAACCATCTTTTTTAGTAAAGCATTTATTGCTTTGCTAAAAACATCTTTCCATAGCTTTATCTTAATCATATTTGGATGCATGTCGTATTAAAAGAATTACCTTAGAATGATTTTGTTGATATCTTACAAAGCTGCCAGAGGCTCACAACCCTCACGTCTTGTAGGTTCACATGCAAATAGGCGTCCCTTCACAAAATGTAAGTCATGCACTCCAATTTGACGGTAAATTGGAGACACTAACAGATGGGTAAAGAAATCTAAACTCCTAACAAAATCTTCTTACATACATGTATGTGTGAATCACCTCCTTTTATTATCTTTTTACAGGTATGTAGAATATATATCAAGCTAACCTTTTCTTTTTTTCTCTGGCTTGAGAAGGCATTGTTTAAGTCAGAGTCATTAAAAGGGAAAATCAAACTTGCTATTGTACAAATTAATTTGAGATGGCATTGTATAAGTCAGAGTCATTTAAAGAGAACATCATATTTTTTATCAAACAAAGTTGATAAACCTATGAATTAAAAATCTGCTTTAATAGAAAATCATAATGGAGTTTGGCAAAAAATAGACAATGGATGTAGAATGCGCTCTGTATGGATTTTTAAAATGTAAACAGATATATTTTGTACGGTAATTGTTATTGCCTAGGGCCTTTTGTCTAGCCTTTCCATTTGTAAGCCATAGTATAAAGGCAGGCCATACATGTATGTGGCCGAATACCCCTCCATTGTAAATGCAAATTGATGCGTAACCTCTCTAATGATTGGATTAATTAGACGTGAATAATGCCATCTCTCCATTTGCACACACCGTATTACTGTATAGCCAGCTTTAATCATATTCTTCCATCTTAACAGGGAAATATTTATTATCTCTTCATCTTTTTCTAATTTTTCTCATTTTGGGGACTACGGTATTGATATTAGACCCATTAACCATTTCAATAGATCTCATGCATGCTAACATACACCATGTAGACTCTCACACCTGTTTGCATTTATCTTTTCTACACACACAGAGGGAGAGCAAGAAACTGAACGTAAGCTAACATCTGTACTGTTTATAAATAACACCATTCGTTCATTTCGCATGCAGCCCATAACCCATAAATTAATGAATTCAAGCATTGCACTTCTGTTTCCTTGTTTTATTTGCATAAACCTATGATGTTTGTTTATGGTAATTGCTACTTTTAGACATACACCCTGTACATGTACAGTGTGTACTGTACATGTATGCTATTACTCAATTTGAATGATAATGAAACAAAAAGATTAAGATTTGTTTTTTCTTTTTTACATTGTTACTGTAATTGTATGTTATCATAATAAGACTGTTAAGCAGAACTCTAGTGTTTTTCATTTTCAATAGCTGCATCTTAGTGTTGATTTCTTATAATGATGGTTACTCTCCTCTTCATTGCAATGACGAACCTTCGTCATTGCCTTGTTTTCGTTCACATTCTGCCCCATTAATATTCTCCTTATATTCCTCGTCAGAAAATCGCATTCGTTTTGCACATAGTGTTTGTGATTCCTAGTTAGGTGCCTTCATCATGTCCATTTCCTTTCAAATTTCGTAGGCATCATCTCTAGCATCTCATCCAGGTCACCTACTTTTTCGTTTTCTGAAATCACTCATGCGTAAACGTCCAGGCGCCATTTTGTCCTTTTCTGGTCCATTTTAAGGCCTTTCTATCTTCCTTCCTATCTCCACTATCCTAGATCCTACAAACTTCTAACAAATTTCTCTAGATAGTCTAAGAGATGTTTTTTAATCTGCTACGTATAACCTGCCCTTCAAAATGCCATCTTCATACTCAAAATTCAAATCTGAAACCGACTCCGTCAACAATCTCTCAAATTCTTGAAAATTGACCCCTAAAGAATCTAAAACTGCCATAACTTTCTCATATAAATTCCGTTTTGTAATTAAATCTCACAGTATCTTTATCTCATAATTGCACATAGCCATGCCAAATTTCACGCTCCAATGGCTCTGTAAAACATAAATAGCGCCCTCTAAAGTTCTGGGAATTGGCTTTCTTTCTGTGGCCGTATCTCCATTATGGCTTGGCAGATCCGTACCCTTTTTTGGATTTAGATACTTGAGGATATGCCCTTTCCAGCCATATACAAAATTATATACCTTATCACTGACCAAATTTGCGAAAATTGCTCTCCAAATTCGCCATTTTCAAGAAAATTCCGAAATAACTTCAACTTGCTCTAAAATGGCGATCTTTATACCTACGTCGTTGAAACTTGGCAGACATATGTATCCATATACGTGACAACTGTCTGCAAAGTTTGGTAAATTTTAATAACGTCAGCGCAAAGTTATCGCCAAAAATGATGAATTTACTATGCATTACGTAATAGCGCCTTTAATGCGTGCAGTACATTGCGTGCAGATGACAATGGTGTCAAACTGACCGCAATGAAGTGCCCTTTCGAATGATACCAAGTATGGTATATGTTTACACAGAAAATTGTGAGTAAATCGCATTTGAACAAGGGTCACTATACGAATTCCGCCCGATTATAACACTTATCGGCCGTGACGTCATTTTTTCAGACTACTTTTCGCCCCCTAAACATCCTTTTTTTTCCTTGAAAATTTGCAATGACATTCCGAGATGCAATACGCAGGGCACTTCGTGGCCGGATTTTTGAAATGAGTCAAGGGGGCCATTTAAGACGCCATTTTGTCCTTTAAATCTATTTTACATCACATGTTTCGATAGGATTATCATAGAAAAAAAAAGAGTAGTTTACAATAACAACCATGAAATTCTCTTTCCAATGATACCATATACGGCCAAAAAGAGACATAAAGAGAGAGAGAAAAAACAATTTAACTCCGGTCATAATACAGATCCTGTACGTTTTCCGCCAATGCATTACACGCATTGTCTATGGGGCAAATCGGGTTCACGCTTTTGACCCCTAGAACGTATGATCTTGATTGCAATGACGAACATGCAACTAATCCCATTTGTTTTTGCACGCAGTGCTTGCGAGCCCTTTCTAGGTTCTTTCCCCTATCCCAATTTCTTTCAAACATCGTAGGCATAGTCACTACCATCCCATCAAGGTCACTTTTGAGGCCTTTCTTTCGCCCTACCTGTCTCCAATATTACAGAAGCAAAAGACTTCGTACAAATTGCTCTGGATAGTCCGAGAGAAGCTCTTTCGTTCGACACGTAGAAACACGGCGTCATTGCACGCACATCGTTGTGACACGATTGCATTTCTAGTTTGAAAATGATGTTATGGCCTGCACTGCAATTTTTTTTGTTTTATGTGATTTACATGTACAGTGTACATGTAGATACTTGTCTACTAACTGTTATGATATACAGTAGGTTTGCGGGTGCACCATGTGAGAGAGAGAGAGAGAGAGATAGTCAACCTGTTCGAAACGTCGAGCCACTCATCCTCTCCAAGCGCTATAGTTCTCCTTAGAACTATATGCTAAGAAAGATAACAAACAGTCCTTTTCAGGACTACCACACCCCCAAGAAAGATTACTGAGTCAGAGTCCTTTTCAGGACTCCTCAACCCTCTCTCTCTCTCTCTCTCTCTCTCTCTCTCTTACATGGTACACCCGCAAACCTACTGTATATCTACATCACCATGCAAGCCGACACTTACAAGCAGCATCTAACTGTTATGAGTTCTTTGCATATTATTTATACACGCAGCCTATGATTAAATGCACTGATTAACTCCGGTATTGTGTCTCTGCATCCTGTAATGAAATTTCTAATTTATTATGTTAAAAGGTTAAAGATAAAGGGACATTACGGACATGTAATTGAATTTCAGATTTCAAACTGCATAGGGTTAGATTCACATTCTGGGAAATAACTATAACAAGAAATAGACATAACCAGATCCAAGCTTGCAGCTTCAAATTAAAATTTTCAAATATGAATCTCTTTATTTCATTTTTAGAAACAGTTCAGAAACAGTATTTCCTCCTTTACTAGGTTGTGCCTTTTCTTTTACAAAACCCCATGTTTGATTTACTCTACAGGTAGTTAGATGTTGCCTTGTGCCTATAACGCTTGCTGTCTAATTATTTTTTTCTTGTTGAAAAAAAAAAGGTTGATTTGCTAATGCTTTGTAAGAGGGTACCGGTATTCTTTCTAGAATCCCTGGAAAAAAGAGGAAAATAACCCAAGAATCATTGTGATCCATATAGTATGAAGAGGAATATTAATATAGAGCGTGTTTTGTACGTGTTTGATGAGTACCAGTAAGTTTTACAAATTGCCCTAACGATTTCAAGTTGAACTGTAATCAATAGGCGTAAAATGTATTAGACTGGCAATGCTATGTTCATGTACATATTGTACTTGATATTAGGTGCTTTCAGCAACAAGGAGTTAGATACAAAATTCACTCATAGAACTGCTACATGTAAAAGAAAAGGATGTTTCTGTGTATTTCTTTCATAGACACAGTATGCATAGTCTCGAGTGCATTAACCAAAAAATTGACTTCAAGATGTAGATACAGTAAGACCATTACATGTTGGCCTTAAAGGGATAGTCCACCCCAGGATTTTCTTTAGCTGACGATATAGACCTAATAATACCATGAAGAATGATACAAGTCTCATTAAAATCCATGATCACATAACGAAGATATATCGACTTTTTTATCGAAAATCAGCCGCCCCCCAAATGCAAATGCGTTACATGGGCATGAAACGATTGTGACGTATGTTGCGAGCTGCCTTCTTATTTCGGAGACATTCACTTTCGCTTTCACTTTCATTCATGATTCGTCGTGTCAGTGCGATAACAGTGTACCGCGAGCGAAAGTGAATGTCTGCGAAATAAGAAGGCAGCTCGCAACATACGTCACAATTTCGATACTATCGGTTATTTTTTGGCGATCGTTTTTTGCCCATGTAACGCATTTGCATTTGGGGGGCGGCTGATTTTCGATAAAAAAGTCGATATATCTTTGTTATGTGATCATGGATTTTAATGAGACTTGTATCATTCTTTATGGTATTATTAGGTCTATATCGTCAGCTAAAAAAAATCCTGGGGTGGACTTTCCCTTTAAGACAGTGCAAACATACAGAAGCTACTTGTTTATATTATGTTTATATTATGTTTGCATTGTGCCAGTAGACGTATGATTCATACATACATGTACACGTATGTACTTTAATGCACACATGTTGTAACATTTTTATTAGTACATTTCATGTGTTTTTTCTTGCCCTGTATTTGTCTGCTCCTACTATTCCTTCGTCATGTACATGTATATATGGTACTGATATAAATGTTTATCCTAACTATAACCCATTTCTACCAAATTCTAATACATATTCCATTATCAATATGGTCAATCAAATAAGATTATGATATGGAGAGCTGTTTTGTTGCCAATACAGATATGATTTTTTTGGAAAAATAAGCTTGTTGAGATTTTCCTGATAAAATATTTGAAGATAATGTTCATTTTGTATATATATTTAAAATTGTTATAAAAATAAAAATAAAAATAATTATTTTCATTGTTTCAATATAGTCTTTAATTTCTTGAAAATAATGTTGATATGGCAATCAAATGTTTGAAGTTATACTTTAATTGATGCACATGTAAATCAACAGCATTTATTAACATGAGCAAAAAATAAAGTAAATGTATGAATGTCAAAAAGTTTGTCACTACCAAACACTATCATCACCCTAATATCATAACTGTTAATACTTTCCAATCCTCAGCATCACCAATCCCATTCCAGAAACCACCAACCGAGAGTCCAATGGACGAACAGGGAGGCCATGGATACAGCAATCCCATGTCTGGTCCTAATGGAGACCAGACCTCATCTGCCATGGCTAAGGCTAAACTTGATAGCTTTAAGAACTGGAGTATCTCAACATACAAATGCACTAGACAGATGGTACAGGTAAGTCTGAGGGTAGACTTTGTTACAGTAGACCAAGGTTCTGGTCCTAATGAGGACAGGACCTGGGGGGTGTTTCACAAAGATCCTAAGTTGAACTTATCTCTAAGTTGGACTTAACAATTATGGAAAGCCATTAGCATCATTGCAAATATTTTGTAAACATTATTTTAAAAGGCATAAAATGTTGATTCAAATCATTCATATTTTCTATTATCTTTGGAGATTTCATGTTCTTGATATGGAATTTATAAAAAGTCTAAAATACTTGAATTTTTGCTTTTGGAAATATTTAATTTTAAGGCTACAAATGGCTCTCCATAATATTTAAGTCCAACTTAAAGTTAAGTTCGACCTAGGATCTTTGTGAAACACTCCCCAGGTCTCATCACCCATAACTAGAACTTTTTAAGAACTGGAGTATCTCAACATACAAATGTACTAGACAGATGGTACAGGTACATTGTAAGAGAACATAGAGCATTCCAGATATTATTGATAGAATTTCACCATAACCCCCTCCTAATAATCATTTTCCCCTTCCATTCTATAAAGCTCTCTGGTCTCTGGTCGGTTGTACATCCCATTGGTCAAATGGAACATGTTCCTAATCGAAAGCTTAATTGAACATGGGACTACAAAAATGACTCCCATTTTCCCATTGTTCCATTGAAAGCTTGAATCTGAAAGAATGTAGGACCAACAGGATGCAGAACTAGTCTAGACATGTCTAGTATAATCAAGGATGATGTAATTCTGTGTGTAATTTTACCCTGGAGGAAAACAAAATTCTAGCCTGGGGTGGTATATTATTATAGTAAAGGCTACATGTATTGACCACTTGTATGAGAAAATCATATTTGTGTAATTGATGAGATGCTCTGATCATGATCTTCACAGGAGAAACTTGGTAAGGCCTCCAGGACTGTAGACCTGCAGCTAGAAGCCCAGATAGAGGTCCTTCGGGACACGCAACGGAAGTACGCTCACATTCTCAAACTCACCAGAGCCCTCACCAATCAGTTCTACCTGGTGGTCCAGACACAGAGATCCCTCGGTGATGCTTTCGGCGAGCTCTCGCAGAAGTCGCTGGAGCTTCAGGAAGAGTTTTCATATAACGCTGAGACACAGAAATCACTCTGCCTGAATGGAGAAACACTGCTTAGCGCCCTCAACTTCTTCACATCAAGTGTTAGCACACTCTGCAATAAGACCATGGAAGACACGCTGCTGACGGTTAAGGCCTATGAGTCAGCAAGGTAATTGATTATTTTACAAATTTGGTAATAATGATTATAAATATATCTGTGTTTAGTATTGAGCATTCGATAAAGAAAACTAACAGCATTTCAGGTAATGCATTCTCATCAAGTAAACTTCACCCATGTACTTAGTCTTTCTCCTACCTTCCCTGTACTACAATACTTGATGAAATTCCACTCGAGAAAATAATATTACCCGCAACTGAGTAATACTGAAAGAAAACAATGTCCTGTATAAAGCTTTTCTCATGAGTATACCATAAAAAGTTATTAATAGCGATAATTTACACTCATCAGTCATAAGGGATACTCATGCATATGTTGCCTACAAAGTACTCTTGTAACAATGGCTTTAGCCAAGGTGCCCTAAGGCACAGGAAGTATTCAAGGGAAAACTTCCTGCCTGAAACAAATTTACTTCACTTGGGTTAAGATTTTCAAGTAGATTTATGGCATGCACAATGACATGAGTGCTTCAGAGCAGTATTGAACCCATAACTTGTGACTTATCTACTAGACCATGAGGCGCGATAGCTCAGCCGGTAGAGCAGTGGTCTCGTAATCCGGTGACCCGGGTTCGAAACCAAGGCGATGCGCTAGTGCCCTTTGGTAAGGCATTAATCCTCATTACCAGGTCTTTCGGAGAGGACCTAAAGCCGTTGGCCGTCTGGTTGCTTACTAACAAGCATTTATGCTTTCTTAGCAGTCAGGTAAAATAACCACCATCACATTCAATTGAAATCTGAAAGTTGTGACTTATCCATAAGACCACCGATATACAAATATGAAATAGAAATAGTAAGTTCTGTATTTCCCTTGCATTATGTCCATACAGGATAGAGTACGATGCATACAGAGCAGACATGGAGCACTTGTCATTAGCACCCAAAGATGCCCAGACCCAGGCTAGACTTCATGAAGCAAGACAGAAATATGAAAACCAGAAAGAGAAGTTTGATAAGCTGAGACAAGATGTGTCAGTCAAACTCAGATTCCTGGATGAAAACAAGGTTTGTAGAATGGCAAAACTTGCTAAGAAGTGTTGGTATACGTAATGTTGTGTTCTTGTCATCGCTTTTTGTTTTGAGAGAGCTGTATTGGAACTGAGTTATTCTGATTTGTTGATCATCATAACAAATGTTTATTACTTTACTTCACTTTACTAGTAACAGCAAAATTAAAAGACTTTTTTTCTTCAATTCTTGCTAAATTTGACAAACATAAAAAACATGAAATGTTTTCAGGAAAGATTATCTGGTAATATTTTAAACAACAAATTTCACAAGGGCATCATTATGCCATATTCTGTTTTGCCCTTTATTCCTTCTTTCTTCATCCCTTACTTTGTATTCCAGAGCACTTTTGAAGCACGTAGGAACATTATAATGTAATATGTGATGTACGAAAAATAGAATACTACCATCTCTCACTCAATATGTTTATGGCATCAACTCTATCAGATATCTTTTCCAAAACCATCCTCGAAGTACCTTTTTTTTAATATAATTATATATTGCATCCTATTTTTCTTCAATAAAGAGATGATTTCAGCAACTTCCTTTATTTATTGTTGTTGATGTAGGTGAAGGTGATGCATAAGCAGTTACTCCTGTTCCACAATGCTGAAGATTTTTTTTTCAAATCTTGCTAAATTTTACAAACATTATCAAATGTAATTGAGTTTCAAAAAAGATTATCTAGTAATATTTTAAACAATAAAATAAGGGCATCGTTAAGCCATATTCTGTTTTGCCCTTTATTCCTTCTGTCTTCATCCCTAGACTTCTGTATTCCTGAGCACATAGGAACATTTTAATGTAATATGCAATGTACGAAAAACAGAATATGGGACTCCATATGTTTATGGCACCAACTCTATCAGATTTGTTTTCCTAACCATCCTGGAAGTACCTTTTTTAAATAGAAATTATATATTGCCTCCTATATTTTTAAAAATAAAGAGATAATTTCAGCAACTATCTTTATTCCTTCTTGTTGTTGCTAATGTAGGTGAAGGTGATGCACAAGCAGTTACTGCTGTTCCACAATGCTGTCTCTGCATACTTCTCTGGTAATCAACAAGCACTTCAAGCAACGCTTAAACAGTTCAACATCAAGCCTAGAGCACCGAGTGAGATGCAACCATCATTCCTTGAGAAACAGTAGAATGAACAAACAAACCATTTATCATCTACCCTTGTTCTACCAATCACTGATCAGTACACGTGTGATACAAGATTCGGGGTCGCTTGATCCATACCGATGAAATATTGTCTCATTGTGTTTTAGAGGTATATGAAGATGTATTCTAGATTTCCTTTAACAGCAGTGCCTGTGTAGCAGGAGGTAGTGTTGGAGTAAGAGGTCAGGTTTATATACATTTCATTTGAACTACGAGAAGTCAAATGCCACTGAACTTTCAGTCAATAGGAATCCAATAGTAATGAGGACCTTCGTTTGATTTTTAGAGTTCTGCTTTTATGGAAGAGGCCTCTGATGACATCCTGCCCCTGCTTACATGAATAGCAAATGATGAGGACACTCATTTCTAAAGAGATTATTTTCCACTAGTTTACGATCCTGTTTCCTTATTACATTGGTTCCATTAGACTAACTTCAGTTGTAATTGTATTTAATGTGCAAGATTTTTTTGAACATATCAACATTCAGTTACACACTAATGGGAAAAGAGCAAAGTGGTGTTTATAGACAGGTGGTCTGTATATAAGGTTCCTGTTCATCCAAGTTTGATGAGGAAGACTGCTCAAAGGTTATATGAAAAATACAATCTTCAGTAATGTAATCTCATAATGGTATACTGTATCACATATTGTGAGCTCAGCGATTGGTAGAACATGGGTTTGTCTTTAAAAAAATATTCTTGTGTATTCTTGTGATTGCTTTTTAACTTTATCTTGTATTCGTTGGGAGGTATATGTGATATTTCTTCCTGTACATACTCAGAGCTGCCAATAGAAAGTGCTTAGTGATTATTTCTAGTAGAATACAGGTATCAGATAAGTTGTTTGGACCATGCTTTGTGTTACAGCTTTGATATGTTTGGCACTTTTATTCCAGAATCCTTTCATAGATATGATTTGGTTTCCATCTTAGTCCGTCACTCAAGAATAATAGTCTGAAAATGACTCTATGCATGTATAATTGTGCCAAATATCTTTATACAGACATAGGATAAACAAACGAACAGGAAAAAAAGTCTGTGATTACTCAAGACATACTGGCAGATTAACGGTTGAATAGTGTTCAAAATCGAGATTCTAAAGTGTATTCTTATCATCATTAAAAAGGGGCGAGGGAATCAATAGCATGAAGCAGTAATTGCCCAGGATTATGGATGTAATCAGTAGCATTCTCTTTCCAAGCTAGAAATACTACACAAGGAACTATTCATCTTGTGCAAGTGTGTTAACAGCCTTAGTCTTTTTGCATGCCTTAAATTGATATCTTTTGACAAGCCATTCCAACAAAATTTGTATGATTTACATTATATCCCTAGCTTTTTAGTTTGAATTGAGTGATATAGAGTTCAATTGTTGTATCTTGACATAGTTCTGTAGTTTTTGAAAAGTACTAGTTATAAAAGATTCCTCAGAGATTTGCTGTCAGGTGTCGACACAAAAAGTGAGATGTTCAGAAATATTCATCTCCTGTAATCAGAAAAAAACATTTAATTTGTTTTGCTTATTTATGTAATCTTCAAGTTTAGTTTGTTTAGTATTAATTCCATCATATATGTTCAAACAATTTATGTTTATATGATATGTTGCTTGAAGAATATATATATTAAATTGATAGTATACATGTAGTGTATTACCCCTTCCCTTTCTAGCTTTACAATCTATAACGAGTGTACAGTGTAAATGACATTTATTGAGGTCTGTACAGTACTTTTTTCAAAAGATTTTATCATCACTGCTGAGTGAAACTTGTTCATTGTACTTCAATTAGTTTGAGGGTTCAAGAAACGTTTTTAATTTTGCATGTACTGATGACTAGAGGAACACAAATGCAGCAAGTAGATTACCTGTATTTTAGGATTAGGCTACAAAACATGTGTGTTAAAGAGATGCTGATGGCCTGGAGGGGCTAGGGCATAACAAAGTAACAAACCCTTGCTAAAACAATAACAGGTTTGCAATTCTTATAATAGATCAGTGCTTCAACATTTTTATTCAGAAAAGATAATGTGCTCCTTACAATGACAACAAAAAGGGCTGCAGCAGCGATGTGTGGATACATACTGGTAGTATACCAGTGTCATAATTAACTAGTCATACTCCCACAGCAATTTATGTAACTTGTGTATGTAGAGCTTTCATTAAAAGTGCAGGAAAGGGACTGAAGAAAGTATTAAAACAATTCTGAGAGATTGTGTATGTAGGGCTTGATACAAACAGGAGTCATGAACACATTGAACTCCCAAGTTTCATACAAGACCCACAAATTTGTCAAATTGTTGACAGGGGTATGTTACACATTGGAAGCCTCATGTTTCACTCTGGACGCCCATAAAGATCGTGTTGAGCCCTGCATTATTGGCCCTTTTATCTCCATATACACACTTGTTTTCAATTAGCAGGTCAAATGAAATCTGTCTATGTAAAAGCAATAACTTGAATTTTGATAATTCCTTGACTATTGATTTTTTAATTTTTTTTTAATGATGAGGTGTAGAATTTCCTGTGAATGTTAAAATTATTTGGATAATTTGATGAACCATTTCAACCTGAGTGATTAGGTGTTTTAGGCAAACATCTTCAGTTTATAAATTCAATATTGAGGTGTGCTGAACAAGTGTCATACAATGATGTTTTGGATGTTTAGTGGAGAATTATTAATTTTGGTACATAATTTCTTCTCATATTGAAATTCTTGGTGCTGGTCTGATGTTTAGAATCAGTATTATTTCGACACCTATGAGCTTGCCCTTCTGTTGAAAATGATCTCTCATAGGCAAACTATTCTCATTATTTTTCAACTGCTTTAGCAAGTATGTAATAAAGCAAAGTGCAAAGGTTATATCTATTAGATGATTGATCCCATATTTGTTTCTCTTCATCTTTTATACTATCTTTGCATTGTTTATTTCCTATTGAATTTAAGATTGTGATATAGGCATATTCAAAAAGTTTATTATACACACTGTATGTATATTTGAATTTTTTCAACATTTTCTTTGAAAAGGCATTTCATGTTTCAATTTCGGAGCTGCTTTTTATTATTGTTGCTATGATTGCTCATGTCATTATAGTATGTATGCTTGCTTTTTTTGTAGTTAGATTATTTACTCATCTTTGTGCTCTTAAAAGATCTAGCTTACTCTCACGGCTTCCATGTAATCTATGATTTTAAGATTCTGGTTTAAACTGATCCCAAGTTTTACATTTGGAGTTTAGTATCTGACATATAGTAAGAGCTTATGTTAGGACAATTAATATGTAGCTATATAGCTATATATCAATACTATGTATTCTTTCTAACTTTCTTTATGAAAATGGCATATTTCACAAGGGAAATATTGATTATTTATGTAACATATGTCTAAAGAATGGACAATAAGAATTATTTAAAGAAGTTTACAATATTCAATATTGGACTCAATAAGAAAATTAAGGATTTTCTTAACTAATATGAAATGGAAAAAAAGGAGAGATTCCTGTGGAAATTTTGAGTATGCTAAATCTAAATCTGTAAATTCCTTATGCATATGATGATAGTAGAAGTTTTCCTTAGTGCTCCATACATTGATGAAAATATTGAAATTTAGATAGTTGTGAATTCATTTATAGTAACACCATAGTTGCAATAACATACTATTGTCTCTGCCTATATTTCATTCAATGTTTGTCATACCTAATACATTCCTGTAAATAGGTAGTCTACTTGGTTCAGATTGGTTTTAGAAAGGGATGTGGAAAAAGCTATATTAGAATTTCTGTTAATAGTGCTTTACAGTTTAAAGGAAAACAATTTTAATTTTTATCTTTTTGAAGTATTAATGCTCATTTTCCTGTTTTTCTCTGTCAAACAGTGCAATGTTATCAAATTATTCTTTAGACAAAATATTAGAAACTATATTTCATTAATAAGATTTGTGTGTTGAAAGGGGCTATGTTAGATTTATATGCTTTGTAGAAAGCTGTATAAATTAATCACATCTGTACAGTTCATGATAAAATCTATTTCAATCATGTTGATAAGATCACCAGTCCTGCTGTGATATATTACTCATTTATCTGTTTACAGTCAGAAGGGCGTTAACTCATATACTTTATTACAGAGTTAACCCCTGTCTGGCTCTGAACAATTGATCTGTAGTTCAATTATATGTTTATATTATCTTCTTAGCTTTATGAACTGTCAATCCATCCATTTCAAGCATATAATAATATTGGACATGGTCATAAAAGGGGAGAGCTTGTAATACCAAACACTTGTTTTTTTCCTTAAAAAAAAAAGGAGATTATTTGCTTGAATAATTTTTTTTAATAACAAGGAAATGGCTGAAAAGGTGATATAATCTCAAAACTCGACATTTCTGGTCTCAAGTGCACAACAGAAAAGAAAGATAATTTGTGTGCATTATGATGGAAAGACTTTCATCCATATTCCTGAGAAATAATGAGGATGTATTCTTCTGCGCTAAGCTTATATAGTTCTCCTTGGTCTTGATGATATGGCAGATATTTCTGTTTCTGAAGTGCATCCACGAGTGGAATTGTCCCAATAACAATTCTTGAGATTAATTTGATGACATAACTTTCTTTTCAATATGATTGATTTGTCTATATAAGTTGAATTAATATTTTAAAAGGAATACTGGTGAGCTGTATCAACCATTTGTGGATCAAATGATATAGCCAGTAGGATAATAAACTTACCAATAATTTTGATATCTAACTTACATGAATTTGAATTAGTGGGACTGGTAACATGTCATAATAATATATTTGATTGTTTCAATCAATTGATGTACATAGAATTGTGTATGGTATACCTTGTGTTCCTACTTCTTGAATAAAAGTCTGTTTCTTATTGCAAAATAGAAAAGAAAATAGTACTGCATTATTAATTTGCATTGGTTGTGATGTATATCTAGTTCATGTGTAGATAAAAGCTATTCTTGAGCTCTTGTATGGGCATCGTATGTCGAGAGAAAATGGCTATAATGCATTCTGGATTGTTTATCCTGCAGTAAATGAATTGTTTTAACCAGTAAATTAAAGATAACCTCACAAAAACTTGCTGGAAATCATCTTCAATCAAAATCACAACTCCCATTTGCACATAGTGACCTGTGCTAAGCACTTGCCTTGATTTACTTATCTTTCTAAGCTCATTACTCAGCCCCTATACATTTTCTACCAAAATCGTTTGGCAAAGGTCATTTATTTGTAATCTTGAACATTCAGTGTAAGTTTTGTTGGTTTCTGTGAGAATTCATTTTCTATCATAACCAGAACTTGAGCTTATCTTTAAACAATCTTTTCAAGAGCAGTCTGTTCAGAGCCAGTAACCAGTGGTGGATCCAGAGGAGGAGGTCGGGGGCCCAGGCCCACTCCCCTGGCCAAAAAGATGGTAATGTTAATTTTACCTTTAATTTTTTTTTGTTCAAAGGGGCTGGGGGGGGGGGAGGGTGTTGAGTAAAAAAAGAAAAAGCTCCATACCCCCCCCCCCCTCCCCCTCGAACCAAAAAATACATAAATTAGTGCTCACTACCCATTATGAGTGCAATCTCTTCCAATTATCAATTTCCATCAATTACTTCTTCTTTTCTCTTTTTTTTTTAGGGGGAAGGGGTCAATCTTTGAATATCTACAGTAAATCAAGTAAGACTTCAATGACATCCCATGTCCTCCACAATATGCAGAGTCAAATTTGTGACTATCATGAGTAATAGCCTAATTAGGATATTAAACTGCTACATTACACATGGTCATACTCATCAAGCATCCATTCCACAGTCAATTTATCAAGGTGGATCTTGAATATATGAACCATAATATAAAATGACAGACAAGTTAATAGACCTTCGTTGTCATTAATTTAAAGAATAGACAAATATGTTAACATGTACAGGCACACACCAGCTTAGGAAGAAAAATGGCACAAATTAAAAGTAAATGTACATATTGGGCTACATAGATTAATTCATCTGCAGCAGCATGAGAGAGAGAGAGAGAGAGGTAAGCGTATATGTCAAAAATATAGAGACATAACTATATAGTTTATATTTTCTTCATTTAAATGAGCCTTTAAGAAACTTTGAAGAGAGTGAGAGAGGAATATTTCGTTTTAGGAAAGGTATCTGTCAGAACTATGGTACAGACACACTACTTTATCTTTATAAAAAATACATGTTGTTCCCTCTTATTGTAGTTAAGTACCCACTAGATAAGGGGGCTAGCAGGGAAAAAAAGCAAAGAGAGGGGGCGGAATGAGTGTGTTTCCCATAGACATTGACACCTTTCAAAGAGCACATGCGTGTTTTTAAAAATGTGCCTCTTACTGTGCCCCTCCCAGGCGCGGATCTACGGGGGGGGGTTTAGGGGGTTTAAACCCCCCCTTGGGCGGCCGGAAAAAAAAAAAAAAAAAAAAGGAAGAAAAAAGAAGAAAAAAAAAAGAAAAAAAAGAAAAAAAGAAAGAAAAAAGAACGCACGCTGGAGAGAAACTCTTTCAAGTGCAAATATTGTGAGAAGATATTCGACTCATCTGGTAACTTAACCAAACACATGATAACTCTGGATAATGGATATAACTGTGTATTAAACTGTTAAACGACGTTATCATGCACTGCTTTTTATAATCTCCATTGTGTTAATAGATGCCAGGAAAACATCACTTACGGGGTTCAAATAAACACCCCAAAAAAAATCGGCTCGCCGCTTCGCGGCTCGTGGACGATGCTCCGCATCGTCATTATTTTGGTCAAACCCCCCCCTTAGCAAAAAGCTAGATCCGCCCCTGCCTCCTTCTTGTATTTCAGAATCCTGAATCCTGTATAGCTAGCTACTGTGGATGTGAGCACGGTTAAACTATCTATAGTAGATGTAAAAACATTGCTCAATTTATATCGTCACTTTTGTATCTTTGCTTCGACTATTTGGAACCTAATTTTCTGTAATTGTAAGTGCATGATCTGCATACAATCGAAGTGGAGTGCGTTCCTGATCGCACCAAGCTCCGAACTAGATGACATTTGGCGCCACCCACTTATTTGTGTTGAATCTATGACATACACACTGCGCGAACACACAACACACTGACACTACGAAGCGCACGTCATAGCACGTGTATGCAGTACCCGGTAACTACCACCTGTTCTGTGCTGCATTTTACGTAGCTGGTATACCATTACATGCAAACCTACTGCGATACACCACCACGCAGCGCGCCCCTGATGACCATCAACAACAAAAACCGGTACACACCATGAGCAGGTACATAATATGTAGAGATTTATGATTTGGTAAACAAAACCGGCGGCGACATCGCCTTTTGAGGCTTCTCAACGGGGTCGGAATCTACACGCCAAAGAAAGGAATCAATGTATTGCTGTATACGGAGACGCCAGCACATTACACTTGCATCAGGGACTCGATTAGCATATTGGCGGGAAAAAGAGGATAAGTGGGGATGATGATTCACCCGGCATCGTCTGCAAGCATCATAGGTTGACCATTGGAACCTCTCCATGTAAGCGGGCGTTAGAGTGAAGACTCATTCACATCAGCTTTCTGTACAACTTCATGCTTCATTCAACATCTTCAGCAGAATAGAACGCTGATACACCAGAAGAGCGCAGCAGTTCACAATTCGCCTACCGGGGTTAGCTTACTAGCTTGAATTATAAGCTTATTACTGGTGAGTGTTGTTTCCTTTTTGGGGGGGCTTTGTTCAATATGGCCCTTTTGGGCTATATGGAATATTTAACATATTGTAGCAGAATTGTCATGTAAGAGCTTGAAGAGTTAATTTTTAGATTAAAGTTTAAACAAATAGAAGTCAATTAGTAACTGACTGGGGCCTGCTAGTGAAATTCTAGTATTTTTTAATCATTTGAGATTATCCTTGAACAATTTTTATTTTGAAAACACCATTCCACAAACAGAAGAGAAAAATATGATTGCAGTAAGTTATATTGATGTTGTTAGTATAAAAGACAGAAGATATTTGTAACCATGGCCTGATCTCTGATATCAACAATCCTATGAGCCTATTTTGATGTTCATTTGATAAAAAATGTTATCCTTTCCTCTGATCAGTAATAATCTTAAATGAAATAGCATGCCATTGTACCATATTATATAACCTACACATCTACATTAATAGGTACTGACATTTTTGTTTAAAAAATGTCTTACAGCACCATTCCTAGTTTCATCAGAACACAATGTCTACATCTACCTAAGATTAAATCCATCGATATACATTGTTAAAAAATATATATTCTTTTTTCTCGAGCTGCATCACAGAAAGATGTTTTGTTGAACACAAGCTGTTGATTAGTAAGAAATTTTGAATATGGGGTCTAAATTGTCATAAATTATATGACCTAATTTATACCTAAATTCGCACAAGCTGTCCACTGTCGGCAGAACACCCCCCTCGTCTAGATGCTGAACAATCTTTGACAAGTAGCAGAATAGAAGTAGAAGTTGTAATAAAGATCATAATGGGCTTATAATACGGAGGCTAGAGAATATCAAACAGCCTAATATCCCCCAGGATATGAAACCTATATCCTAAATGGCTGTGAAGGGGAAACCCTGTTTCAGTCCCAGGAGTAAGTGCCTACTGCCCATATTTGTCAATATTTTTAATGAGCCTTATGCTCCAGACTACTTTCTGCTGTAATAATGGTTTCACCCTGTCATTTAACAATAATCGAGCACAACTGACATTAAATACAGTATACATTAAACTTGCAGTGCCCATTTTGTTTAAAATGCACATTTATTTTTCAAGGAATGGAACTGCAACTTAGTCAGTGCATGAGTGAGTGATTTATTGCCTAAATTGTCATAAATGATATGACCTAAATTATACCTATGTTGTAATATAAATCATAATGGGCTTATAATACGGAGGCTAGAGAAAATCAAACACCTTAATATCCCTCAGGATATGAAAAACAATGTTAAATGCTAAATGGCTGAGAAGGGGAAACCCCGTTTCAGTCCCAGGAGTAAGTGCCCACTGCCCATATTGGTCAATATTTTGTCATGAGCCTTATGCTCCAGACTAATTTCGGCTGTAATAATGGTTTCACCCTGTCATTTAACAATAATCGAGCACAACTGACATTAAATGCAGTATACAATAAACTTGCCATGCCCATTTTCTTTAAAATTGTAATGCACATTTATTTTTCATGGAATGGAACTGCAACTAAGTCAGTGCATGAGTGAGTGATTGATTGCCTAAGAAGTATGAGTCATTGTTAGTGATGATACATTAGTGTTTTTTAGCATCGGTTGCATACTGTACATGTCTCTATTACTATTGATCACTCAGATTATGTACGTGCACAAGTGGATAATTCACATTTATTTGAAAACAGACCTTGTACAAAAATCAATGTTTTCAAAGGTCTATTTTATTATATGGATTAGTTATATACCTCGTAAAGTTATTGAATGCTTTCTAAAAGCTATATTCATGCAGCTTTATTTAAAAGAACTCCATTGAGATGTAATTTATTATACAGTTCCAATTATAGAGAAAAGCTAATTAGCAATTTGAGGCTAGAAAATTTGAATTGAAATATTGTAATCAATGTTATCAATTGTACTGTTCGAACCTTTTGAAACCAAATTCTTGTGTCATAATTAAACAAAAATGCATACTGTATATTAACACATTAGAATACATCTGCAGTGTGCCATTCCAAAGCATTAACTCTGATGACTATAATCATCAAATAATGTTTATGACTTTGTTGCCTATGCAAACGTCATCACACTCAGAATTTCCATTTCATTGAAAAGTTTCGCTGGTTTAATTTAATGAGAATTTAATGAAGTATGATGAGGTGGTTGATGAGGTGGTTGACGTGCTTAAATAATTGATGAAAGCCTAGATGATGTCCATTCCTAGGGTCAATCTACTATGAGGTTGATTCAGCATGTGAGAATTTTCAGATGGTCAATTTTGGAATAAATCGTGGTTTCGCTGTATTCTTTTACATGACATACAAGCACTGGGTTGTCAATGGCTGATGTACACAGCTTCTGCAATTTCAATTGCCCATGATAGCATGCATTTATAAGCAAAAAAAAAGTGAGAGATCGAAAAGCCGTCAATTGAATTGTTATCAATTCCATATGAAAGCTTTCATAATAGAATAATGTGAGTAAAAGAAATGAAGGAATTATATCAGAGAAGATGGAATATATTTTGTCTTTTTTGCTTTCAATAAAATGTTGTCGTAAATCTGTCATTGATTGGTAAAGCCTGTAATTGAAAGACTTTCCCCAGTCCCTTTAAAAAAAGTTATTTTTCATCAAAGTTGTAGTTTTAGAAAGATTTTATATGATACCATCACTGAGATTTTCCAAAAATCAATGTCAGGTCAATTTCAGAAGCTCTGTGCATCTCTTGAATAATATACTGATCTTGAGGTATAGAAATTGAACTATAGTCAATTTACAAAATATATATTTTGTGTTACCGTAAATCTCCATGTATAAGGCGCACCTGTGTATAAGGCGCACCCCTATTTTGTTTTGTTGTTGTTGTTGTTGTTTTGTTGCCGATAACCCAAGCGGGGAAGAACCTTCATTTTACATCGAGGTGCAGTTGAAGTTGTGAACTTGTCACAAATAATAGTTACAATGTCGTTGTAGAAGAATGTGTAAGATCATTAATGTAAATTAAAAACAGGTCCAGACTCTAAGGCAGGCCTTCTCAACTAGTTTATTAGAAGCGCCAAAACAAAAATGAATTGAGGTTGAAGTGCCAACCTGTATGTTTGGTGACTGTGTTACGAGGGAGCGTAGCGACCAAGCCGATACCATGTGGGGTCCAGGGGCGAAGCCCCCGGAAGCTAGTGGATTTTAGGGCTTTTTTTTGGCCCAGATGTGCCATTTTTAACACGTTTTTCTTCCATAAAACATCAATCATAATTTCATATTGATTTGAAATAATTAGTACAATTCCTGGCTGAAATCTACACTGGAAGTTAATTTATATGTAGTTATTTTGGTGCAATAAACACAGAAAATGTCAAAATGAAGTGTAATCAAACAAACAAAATGGCTTGCTTACATTTAGGGCTCAACTTCGACTGCGACTTTTTGATTTTTCTGATTTTTTTTTATTTTAGAATATAATTTTTTAATGTTCTTTCTTTAATTTTTAATTTTTTGGAACAGCCGCGCGCCACTCTGACTGACCGCGCGCGCCACGAGTGGCGCGCGCGCCGCCAGTTGAGAAGGCCTGCTCTAAGGCTTCATGATACCAAGTGTCCCACACCAGCCTCATCACATCACCTAACAGAAGCACTGTGTTCTATGCCAAACATCAATAGTCATGCATGATATGAATAGCATCCTCTAAATTTCTGACAATGGAGTACCTAGGATAGAACCTTGTGGTACACCATTTGTTATAGAAAAAAAATTGAGGAATTATTATTATAAACTACATATTGAGATCTATTAGAGGGATTACTTTTAAACCAAGATTACAGAAAAATTTGAGTGTTGTTGTAGTTTCCGAGTGGTGAGTCAACACACTGATTACTGAGCTGGGAGACATTGCCAGGCAAAGCGCCATAAATCAACAAAAAAATTCTGTACCTGTGTATAAGACGCATTTGTTCAATTTTTTTCGGCCGCAAAAAAGTGCGCCTTATACACGGAGATTTTTGGTATATCAATTTGTACAAATTTCTGTCAAACATATCGTTTGTTATGTTTAACTTCTCAATTCAAAATTCCCCAATGTCGGTTATTATTATGCAGCATTTTTTTCCTGTTCTTTATTACATTACCGGTATGTGTCCTACCAGTTTGATACTGTAAAACCTACTGATTTATGCAAAAACAAGAGTAATACCCTCACACATCTGCTATGTGAAATACATGTATCTGCTGCACAGGCTAGAGTGTTATCAATAAATTATGGAAGTGAGAATCAAATAGGGGAAGAATTGTGTGTGTGTGGGGGGGGGGGGGAACAGACCAGAGCTGTCAGGAAAAAAAGTGTGCTGACGTCATGTTTTAGTAGTCATAGAAAGTAAAATATGTTGATGTTTTTGCTATTGTTTGTGGCAAGTCTAAAAATTTGAGCCATTTTTTCAGTGTATGAAAATTCTGAGAAAATTCTAAAATTACACCCAGGATGTAAATGTGTTTTAGTTCGCATGGGCAATCCCTCTTTTTAAAATTTTACTCTCTGATTGGAGCTACGGTACCTGCATTATGATCATTAATGAGATTTGTTATACTACGTCATAAATTCGACATAAATCTCCAGTTCGAGGAGCAAGCATGTAGACACAGATCAAGCATAAATGCTTTCTTATTTATCCCTTCTTTGGGAATAAACTTTCTCATTTGCAAAAAAATTATGACACTGCTCCATAAAAATGTGCCAGGTATTATAAATGAAGTGGTCACTTTAAAGGCAGTCAGTCCCTTTTGCAGACTTGTGCAAACTCCATGAAACTTGGTGAGTGTTTAAAATATATGCTTCAGATATGATATGAAATTTTACAGTCATGGGTTCTGAAATGTTTTAGTAAGAAAAAAAAAAATATTGTACTGTTTTCACATTGCGAATATTCTCAAATTGAAGATATAATGGTCAAAATTAATTTTGAATTATTACATACAAATATTTTTTTAGTCTAGAAAAATAGATATCTGGTATTCTTCTTTTTTCATTGGGTGGGAGGCTCCTGATAATATATCTCTTCAATATTGTATGTACAACTAAATTCATGTTTTTTCAGATTTGTTAGGTCTTTAAAAGGGAAGAACCATATTTTAATGTGTTTTGTATTGGAATGGGGCAATATCATGATCACATGCATGAAACAATCTATATGCACGTGAACCAAATGCATGCTTTATGATTGATATACAGAGCGCTTCTTTTAGAAATTCCGATTGATGAAGGCATGTGCTGTCTTTGTCCTAATGGTAAACATATACTCTTGTAATGAATCTTCCCTTCTAGCATGCCAGGATGGATGCTTTTCAATCATACAGGAAACAGACTTTGACGTGACCTGCTTCTCCTGATACTAGTTCCTAATAAAGATACTGATTTCTGTCATCTGAATTCATTATGACAACTCTTGACCCAGTTTTCATTTGTCTACCTTAGTTGATCAAATAGCAATTGTTATGCAGAGAGAATATAAAATTTGATATTAATAATGTCATTATACAATAATATTTGATCAACTAAGCACAAACATTACCCCTACAGTAATCCAGGGTTTTTTCATATTTTTTAAAGGGAGGCGTTACTACTTCAACCAGAAGGGATTAGACCGCCCAGCGAGCCAGCGAGGTCATTGTGACAGGTGGCTATCTCATTAACTCAGCTCTCATTTAACATAAGAAAAAGAGGATCATGGGGGACCAACAGGCACCGATTGGGGAAGTTTTCTATATAGAGGGAGCAAGTAACTTCAAGTAGGACAGTGTGCCTTTAAAGTTGTTCACAATCCAGTATTTCCGTTTATCAGCAGGCAACATGCGACCTCCTCTGTTTAAACCTAGGTTAAGCTTGAGACTAATCATAACGCAGGCTGGAGTTTATGGACAGTGAATGTTTTAAAGAAATCATATTGTATACGTTGGGAGCAGGTTTAGGGTTAGTATTTTGTTGTGGGATGACTTTTCATTCTATATATAGGAGTTCTAGTGGATTTGTGAGCGTGCATTGAAGCAACTGATATATGAACCATAGCTGTGGTATTCCATCCTTGGCAATATGATAATTGCCATGAGAAGTGTAAAGCATTCATGCTTGTAATTGATGGATAACAAATAAATGCTCTATAAGGAGAGAGTGATGATCACATAGTATAGGAATCTAGTGATTGGGGTATATTAGCCGATCCGAAGGGGAAGGGAAACAAGTTTGATACCCCAAAGATGTTATTTGCAATGATAATATCTTAGATATTATGAGGCAGATCAAATTCTTATAGCATTATGCAAGACAATTTGTAATTTAAAGCTAAGGCTCAGTGAAGTTGGTACTGAATAAATTTCAAATACATCTTCCATAGATGTGAACATATCATGAGGTTAGTATTCCTAGAAACAAACCCGATACAAGTGGAAACAGTTATAAGTAAACCATATAATTTAATGGTCATCTGAACTACTATGTATCCATTCAAATATTTGAACCTTCACTAACATCATTAATAAAGATGTTATTGATCCATTTTGTTCTAAAGGAGCGTACTGTATGTAAGCTCTTTGTGTCTCAATCGAAAGCTGCCAAATATATATTGCAGTCTCTCAATTATGAATGCCTCGCAATTCTATTCGACCGACTGAGCGTGCCATGCGAGGCTTTGAAGTGGATGATCTATGAATCGATGCTTGCAGTAAAACAAAGAGAAGCATTCTCATGGGATCTGGGGACCATTTTCTTTTCAAAAGGAGGATCCGCTAATGCAGGAATATTATGTTTATTCTGTTTGTTGACGAAGCTGATTGTTGAGTTTGCACTGCCATTATCGGCGGATCATTTCAGTTTTTCAGATAAAGTAAATATTGTGTCCATTACTCATGAGGATGGTTGTGATCATAATTAGTTCTTATGGAATGTTTGGCCATGACTGGACTCTTAGAGCTTATCATGTTTCTATTCCCTTGTGGCAACTGTCTCTTTCTATTGCTCAGTATTCTTTAAAAACTTAATAATTTCAAAAATAAGACATGGAGATGAAATGAAATATATATCTAAAATACATGATAAACAATTTAGTTTAATTCAATGTAAATCCTTTTAGATACATAAGGAAATTCTTGTTAGTGTCTTTTTCATGTTTCCTATTGTAATCAGCACTCTATGCTCTGGAAAGTGTCATTATATTCTCATTATCAACCCTGTCCTTAAAATCTGTTACTGTTCTATCTTTTACTCTACTAAAACAGTTGTCATAAAACATGTGGAGTTTGTTGTTCATAACCACTTTGATTTACTTTGTAAAAAACACAGCACTACTGATGGATTCAGTTTACATTTAAATTTAATGTGGTTGTCTTTTTTATTGACATGGGGATTGAATAAGAAGGATTAATATGATAGAAGCAGATTTATTATGCATTTAGTAATAATGAAATGGTCTTCATCATTATATTTCTGGGAGTATTAACATCAGTGTGCCTATGTCTGAGACATTTTGTTAGCTCTAACAATGTGAAAGAATAGATCAAACACCTACACTCTTTTTTTGGAGTGTGAACAACAAAATAAAGAGTGGGAAAGAAGGAGGGAACCCTTGCTTAGTTTAGTGATGATAATTCAGCAGTTTAACATACCAGTGGGTGTTCAGTTTCCAGATCTTGAAACTGATATGCACACTTGTCTGACTTCAATGTTTTAGATTACTCCTTGGGCATAGCATATAGGGCATTGTCCTTAGAAGAAGCAGTTCATGACAACAAGACACTGATAGGTGTAAAGTCCACCACACACTACTCTATCTGTGATCTGATTTTGGAATAATAAGCAATAGCATTTGATTTACACATTGAAACATAAAAATGTAATGATCAAGGAACCGACCAGTAAAATGAATTAGAAACATAAAGTTGTATGTATTGAAAGCCTCCTTTTAGGAGGATAAAAGCCCAATTGCCTCTAAATCATAGTGATGTCCGACCTTTTCTGCAGTTGTCTACAATACTACAACTGAAAGCAGATTTGGACTAGAAGACTTAAATGCACCAACACTTTAATTTGCAGTATTCCTATCTATTTTCCAGAACCTTAATTGAAAAGAGAGCATCCATATAAATGTCATATATCTTAATTATACATTTTGAATTTTAAATATAAATTTATAGTATGCGTTGGGTTTTATAAAGGATCCAAATGTGATCCTATTTGGTCGGATAATAAATCATAGTATTTGCGATTGGGTTAAAAAAAAAAATCATTGTTGGCTTGATTGCAGGCAAGTTTGCTTCAGAGATTAACTTCTAATTTCACTTTGGATATAACTACCTGTAAACAGAAAATCTGCACCAGCATTTCAACAGTATTATTTTATTATTCCAAGTGCACATCCAATCTGACTTGCTTTACTCCACAAGGAGTGCTGAGCTGTATTATTTTCAGATTCAGAAACAAAATTGATACTGTAAATGGGCTATATATGTATCTTCTTCATTCATAAACTACCTGATCATTACACAAATCGTAATTTCCACTTTTATGTCTTGACAAATTGCACTTGAGAGAAGAAAATGTAAAGTGGAATGTTTTGATGGATCTTATTTACATCACAGAAGGCTTTCCATTAATGATTTAGGATGTAAACCATCATACACTAATTCACAAGCTGCCTGTGACTTTCAAGCGCACACAATAATGAGGCCTTTCATCTTAAAAGCATCGCTGTCTGTGTTTATTCTCATCACATTATATTTCTTAAAGGTCAGTATTAAGATGGAGGTATTGTTGATGAGGAAACCCCCGCAAGGAGGAGGCCAACAAGAAAAGAATAATTCAATAATGACATGGAGAGATGAGAGAGAAAATACAGGTCAACATCACTGGAAGAACAAAATGCTAGATGTCTAGGGGTTTGGGGTTTTCTTTATTTAAGTCCAGTAGGTCACAAGTATTTTGAGTATCCTTGTCAAAACACTAGTTCAGATGCAAGATTTTTCATTAATTATTCATTAATTTCTTGTATTTAAAGTACAATAGGAGCATAATAAAAAAAAAAAAGTCTATTTTTTCTCTCTCATGTGAGCTTTGAATACCGGTATATTGATTCATCATTTGGTTAAAGTGAAAGATGAATAGTTTTTTATCTGTTTTCCGGAAAGAATTTACAATCTTATTTCATCTTGTGGGGAAGCCATGACAAAGTATGTTTTTTGCTTCAATGTGATACTGGTTTGATCATATTCTAAAAACTGTCTATTTGGAGTCTCTTTCTGTAGAACAAACTGACTGCTGTAATGTGAATAGAAAATCTTAAGAGTTTGTTTATATTCATTTATTCTATCCAGACCCTGCATGTTCTTTGACTCATCATGCAGAAAATTGTAAATTATGTGGTAAAGAAAGCCTTCCTTTGCTCTTTTGTCTCCAAAATTATAGGCCGTAAGTGCGTTATCCATGCTTGTATAACGATGTATTTATATTCATGTGAGAGAGACTGAGGGAAAAGATCCAGTAAGAGAGAGAGAAAGAGACATAGAAAAGTGGGCTTAGCAAAGAAGGGGAAGGGAGGGAGAGAAATATATATTTAAGGGAATATATATATATATATATTCCTTAGATGTTTTTTACATTTTCATTATCAAAGCTAAATGTAGCCATAAGGCCTTTATGATAAAAACAAATCATATGATGGAAATAACTAGTGGAAATCATTTTCGGTGGATCAGTAAAAGTGTTTCACTTACATTTTCATAAAGCCAAATTTCAGTTCATTGATGCTGGGATATTATCTGATTTTGCACGCTTATAGCATCATATTTCAATTTCAAAGCCATACAGTGATGAGGGACTAAGTTTCATCCATGCATACATCAATACTCTACATAATGGTACAAAACCTACATGTTATAAAGCCTTTTGGGTTTCCATGTTCCAAACACGATGCCCTTTACACCCCATCTTGTCTTCTACTTACAAGCTTCAAATGACTTTGAAGTTGATTGATGGGGTTTAAGGACCGGTCTCTTAAGGAGGAAATAAACCCTTTTAAGGGAGGGACACTGGATCAAAAATTGAGATGGAGCATGAATTTGGGGGATCGAGTTACCAGCTTCCACTTTCACCTTAACTAAAACACCAGCTGCCAAAACCATTGCCACCTGTAACACGTATCAGCTTAGTAATAAATTAGGTTGGTGTGATGGAGTGTGTGATGTAGCATTACGTTTTGATCAGTGAAATATAATCTCAATGGGCTGAAATATATGATGGGTACATAAACTGTATTTTCTATCAATAATAAAAAGTCTGAATACCTACAAGTAATTGCTGTTGTGAATGTTATTTGGATGATGGATGAAATATTGAGAATGATCAATACTTATTTCTTTTATCTCTTGAAACAAAAATATTTTATCTACCAATAGCCAATATTTATTTTTGAGAACATGCATATTGCTTTTGAAAAAAACCTTTTCTTTAAACTCGGGTTTTCATTATCACTGCTTTTCCCTTCTTGTTCCATATATTTCCTGAGTCCATTTCATCTTGTATTTATGCCTAATTTGAATTCTATTTTGTCTATTTATAATACATTCCGCCACACGCTCCTTGAAGCAGGTGAATGTTACTATTCGATGGTGCCCCCCCCCCCTCAACAAAAGAAAATATGTTGTTGATACTAGCTAGCTCCCCAAGTAAATTGAAATATAAGTGTTATAGTTACACATGTTATTTTTCCTTTCTAATTCAAACATAATATTTCAGTACTGTTAGTGATTAAATATCTTGGGTTACTAGACCAACAAACTATTTCAGGATGGAACGTGAGACTATGAATCTGGGTTTATTAACTACTCAGTGTGCAGCAGGCCTCGAGGAGAGAAATCTTCATTTCTCAATTAAGTTTGCATACTACCTTGTGGTCGGTGCTAGGAGCAAGATAGATATTTGATTGAAATTTAATAATCAGGGAGGTTCTCTTAAACCAACTGATGATGAGAAAACAATTATTGTCTTTATGATGGCTGTGGATTTCTAACAGACAAGATATGAATACTGTGGAATGAATAAAATAGATAATGCAACAAAATAAGTGAATGTGTTATAGATTGTGGTATTCATGATGAATGAAATGCAATATAGAATGGAAAAATAATGCGTAATGGAAGAATCGAGTTTAAAAGTAAAGTTCTAATTATACTAGTTTACATAAATGTGTGAATTTACAGGTATAGTAAACTTGATTTTAAAATCTGATATTTTAAAAGTGGTTTGATATATATGCTTCTTTCCATCCATTGGGCAAAAATGATAATTGATTTTGAGCTTTACATTCCTGTTTTGTTCATTATATTTTTTCTCTGACAGTTAATATTGACTACTGTCATAAGTTGTCAAGAATTATTCAAGAGTTGCTCATTTAGTACATATGAATTAGTTTTGTTATTAGTGATGATGATAGCTGAAATCAGAGAAAAGTTACAAAAGCTTATGGAAAATCATATCTTCTAATTAAGCTCATTTATACAGATGCAAGTTATCCACAAAATGAGCTCAAGGCTTATGAAAAAAACGTTTATATGTATGTCAAGAAATACGAAAAGAAAAAAAAAAGATTATGTTTTTAAATCCAGTTGGTAAAAAAGGAGGAGAAAGTCAACAATTGTGTTTTGTTCTCTAGTCATGCAGTACCTCGATTTCTTAAAAATGTGGTAAGTTAGAATCACAACAGTCGTATCAAATACCATAAATGTCTCTCTTTTCTAAATTATGATATCCTTTTTGTTTTAACGCCTCAGGAGAGCAGAGCTTTACCAGTCTCTAAGGAATTGAATAACAAATGACGGAGATGGGAGAAACAGAGGGTGTCATCATTTGAAACCAACATTCATAATTCAGCATGCAGCTACTCGGGGCCACATGCAGACGGAACGCAAGCCTCCAGAAAGTAATAACCACGTCGACAGAGACAAGCGGAAAGAGAATACCGACTTGCGAAAAGATTCCAAGATGAAGATTCACATTAACCGGGCTCTCCTGCCTGTCAAGGCGGTCTATTTCACACATTTGGCCGGTGAGTCTAATTACTTTGACTCAATTTGTGTTGACTCTGGATGAAGTATCTCGGAGGGATTGATTGGGGGGGGGGGGGGTGAATGAAAGTTTTTAGTAGTTTACATTATGTTCGGGCTGTATTTGAAAAAGTAAATGTCATCAAAGTCAGAATTATTTGAAGATTCTATCACGAATATCAATTGCTTCAATTCTTTGATCTTTAGATTTATTAAAGTTGTACTCAATTCATATCATTTACATATAATGCATCAAACTAGCTTTCAGCATCAAGTTTCTCTATTGAAGTGGCTAAAAAAAAATCAAGATCAATAGAAAATACCAATAAACATCTATCATCAGAAACATCTACCCTTCGAGAATGTTTTACATTTACATCAAATGATACAACTATCATTTACTTCTCTCACCTTTCAAAGGTTATTTAAGGTAATGTGAACAGGCAGTTAATTGTATATATATATACATACTGTCTGGCTATACAAACTATACATAAATGAATTTACAGTTGGTATAAAGTCAGTGAGTTGTTTAAATTTGAGTTCAAAAGGGAACAACTTGTCCCAGATTCAGTACCATGTGGGGCAGATATGAGTGGTACAATTCAGAAGGCATTTGTGCAAACAGCATCCAAAATCTAACCATAGTTCGCAAAAAAATGAAAACGGCATAGAAATTCTGCCATGTATACTGTGAGTATCATATTACCTTAGAGAGCCTTATGATGAATAGCGCATGAAGACGTTATCGTGAAAAGATACGCATGCTTCAGAAATAAAAGATATTTTCATGTTTGCATCATATGTTGGGATGTTTTGTTGCATGAAAGGGAAGTGTTTAGTGTGTGTTATGTGACTGTAGTGATGTTCCTAATGGGTGCTTTGCCCCCAGGGGAGGCATCCTTCATAATCATGATGCATTGGAAGTATACATAGTCTAGTCTGATAGAGTAGTTTAGCATGCGCTACACGATAAAACTCCATTTAATGTACCTTAAAACCCTAATTAATATGCCGCATTTTAAAAGCCCATTTAATATACTCTCAAGGATGACTGGGTTGGATATCGCTGAGACACATGTGTATTAGTCTGATGGTAGCCAGGAGGGTGTTAGATAGATCTCTGTTTAATGGGTGAACACCCTTCTGGCTCTCAGCAGTCAGAGTTGTAATATGGACATGAGGAATCAGGAAGAAAGAGGAGGAATGGCCGGGGAGAAATGGAGGAATTTGTGAGAAAGAGAAGGGAGACAAGTTCTTTTTAAGAAAAAAATGAGACATTCAAGGATCTTGGTTTAGAACTGCATGAATCATCATCTGATGAAAAGAGGTAAGTGTCACAGTTTTCAAGGAATCTTAAGCAAGATAATTATACATTGAGAGATCTGTAAGATAAGAAAATATTACGAGCTCGGTCTACAAATTAAGAGTGATGGATGATGAGGGTGGAAAGAGATAAAGCATGACAAATCACTAAATTAAAGTGGAAGTAAAATTGTAAGAATATGATGCAACCAACACATTTCTGTTCTTTTTTCAAAAGTCATTTATATATGAATTTGAAGATTAGCTAGGCTATTACAAAGGAGAGGGATAGGGATCAAGACAAAATAGCATGGAATAAAGTAGAGGTAGTGGGTGAGAGAAATAAACAAGTGGAGGGGGAGGCCAGACAGACAAAAACATGAATAGGAGGTATAGATATGGAGATGATAAGGGTAGAAAGGGGAAGAGATGAAGAGAAGATAAAGAAGATAGAAGAATATATGATTTGAATCATAAAGCCACATGATTATTTGGGAAATCCTTGCATAGAACTGTTCATAGAAATGATATACATATAAATATGTTGTATTCACTTTAAATCCAATCATGGCTTACATTATAAAAAGATTGAAGATTTATCTTAAAATGCCGAAGGTAGCTTATGCAGGATGTGATGTAGATTTCAATGTTCATACTATTTCACTCTCAGTAGCACTTGTTATCAGGAATAGCATTACTTTCTATATCACATCTCATTATGAGATTGAGCTCAACTTCTGTTTGAATGTATGAGGAAAAAGTGTGGTTCAATAACTTCAACCACAGTTTCCAATTATTTCTTATGAAATCTAATTTCAGACAACAGTATAATTTCTTATTATCCCCTGTGAAGTAGCCTGTTCAAATGATAAGTGATGTTTCTCCACATCACTGCTAAGTATACAAATCATAAATGATATCATAATTTGCCATCATGGGAATTTAGTTGTTTATTGAATATGAAGTCATTTGATCAAATTATAATTAAATTCCTGTACATTATTGCCTTGAAGAAATGGTAGATATGACTCATCACAGAATGGCCTTCTGCATTTAATAACTACAGCACATTTCTAGGTCCTAATCTGTATGAGATAAGAAGATTATAGGTTTTGAAATGTCATCAGGATGCTGGTAGAATCTATTCTGATTGACATTATCCAATAAGCATTCTCATGATGGAGTATAGCCTACTAGAACCAAGTCATAATCACTTTGGTTATGCTGGATCTCATGTCTATATATGCCATCCTGGGATATTGGATTGGTTTGTTTGTTTCAGTTGTAGCTACAATATATGCTCATCTATACTTAGATGTATATATATATGGAAAGCCTAATTTTACTTGACAGTAGTTAATAATAACAATAAGGATATTTCCCTTCAATTTTAAATCAGGCAACGCTGTTAAATTAATTTTTCTTTGATTGTGATACTATGGCATGTGTCTGATTTTCATGAAAACCATCAACTCTAAATGATAATTCAATTCATTTGTTTTCCACGTTAAAACAATATAAACTCAAGGCCAAACTAAAGGGGGAAAACACATAAATGAAATGGTTGGATACCCTTAAAAGAAGATTGCGTGTAGGCATGGTTCCAGTTTTACTAAATGAAACAACATTTATTTCTTTAAATTATAAATGCTTAATTCCTGTCCACCATCTAAAACGAATACAAATGGTTGTAGATAGACTACAGATTGAACTGCATACAACAATCCTAAATAGTAGAAAATGCCAGGTAAAAAAATAAAAAAGGCAGGTAAGAAATTGTCAGCAAATTGTGAAAGAATATAATGTAAAGAGTTTTCATTGATTTTGTGGGAGGATAATTGAATGCAAATGAAATTGCTTCTTGCACTAAATTCTTTCTTTGTAGGCAGAGGTACAAACATATACACACCTGCACATATTCTTGAATTAAATATCCCCTTTTTGGGAAAATTTATATGCAACTGGTACTCCCTCTTATTTCTCAATTTTCAGATAACAAGAGCCTGTTTATCATTGTATGTAATTTGCTTTGATATGAAAGAGTGGATAAATTTGACATTTACAGATTCTAGCCTGCTGCAGAATTTGGCATTTTGATTATATTAACCCATTTAAGTGCTGAATGTTGCATCTCAGCTGCATGCATTGAGCATATTTAAAGAGACACTAGAATCGTATTAGTGTGCATTCTTGTCTAATAAAGTTTATACAAAAATACATTGATTTCATAGTTTATCATAAATACAAAAAAGATTTTTAAAAGCAAATGCTATGGGCAAGTGTAAGTGAGTAAAATTTTCCATTTCATGACAAAATGCTCTTTTGAGATGTCTGATGAATATTACATATCTTTTTCTTTTTCCCTGAACTTTGGTATTCCTGTCTAATATGATTAAACATGTCCCTTTATTAATTAATTTAAATAACTGTACTGAATGGTGAGTAGAATCTACTGCAGGTCAATTACTTTTATTTAGCCCCTTAATCTTTAATTTGATTACACAATTGATCATATATATTGTATGCACTTTCAACACCAATTGATTTGTAATAGATTCTCTAATAAGCTAGAAAACAGATGTTACTCCTTACTCATGAGAGAAATAGGGACCTGGTAGGATGAAGAAAGCCTTTGTGTTAATAATTGCCTATGCTCCCTCACAGTGACCATATGGTAGGAATACTCCCCGGGGAGTGGAGACGGTGCACATTGCGTGTGATGAGTCTGATGACCAGGGTAATAATTTCTGCAAAACGCATAGAGACGGTATTTTGTATTAAGCGCTATATAAATCCAGATTATTATTAATATTATTTCATTCCAGAAATCCCTCATCAAGGCAAAGAGCCTCAAGTAATCTGAAGCTCCTTGTTTAACTTCTAAGTGATTTTGTTGTTTATTGAAGCAATGAGATGATATTTTGTTATTACAGACATTTGCTAGTCATTTTAAAAATCTTCAGGAACCCAAATAATCAAAGGTTAAATATTTGACCAGAGGAGTGAAAAGGTCATAGGAACAATATTTGTTATTATTTATAAAGCTACAAAATACTCTCAATTGTTGTGTTCAGAATAATATTGGTGTAAAAAAACATGTATAAAAACAGTCAATACTGTTGGATCCATACAGCATATTCCCTTAAAATCAGTAATTGTGTTCTTCGGATCATGTATCGTCACATATTCTGTACTTGTTATGAAAGTAGCAGGTAAAATTCAGCATGAATTATGAAAGCCTTCATGTAAACTAAATGAACATTAATCATTGATCATAACATTAAATGACTTTAAACAATTTTGTATCGATTGAAAACCCCAAGTTTATAGGTTAAAAGCTGGTAGAGATTATGATATTTTATATTCTATTTTCAGTAGATAGCAGAACTCAGGATGCCAATAAATACTGTATTATAGTTTCTGTTTTTTGCATCTAATACAGATATTTCGAGTCTAGATCTGTCATTTAAAACAAAGAGCATATGGATAATACTGTAAAACCTGTAATTTATATGCGTATACTATGACTAATTATAAGATATCCTTGAAAGTCCTATATCGATTTGCAATGAAGGGATCAATTCTAATCCAGAGTGGGAATTAAGATAATTTCTACTTTGGGCGGACTAAAAATGGGACGGGGGAGGGGGAGGGATGGGAGAGAAAATTAGATACTTGTTCCAGCATCAAAAGGTCATATTGGTAGCCGAGTTACCTAATTACAGGGGTACACATGTTTACACACTGCTCATGAATGGCCGGCTTCTTTTAAGCTTAAAATGTCAATCAATGTTTCATCAGGGTGGTCATAATTGAAAGGCAGCTGGACTGAGCTGGGCTGAGCCGTACATGCTGGATTTACCTATTGATTTTCAATGCCATCACAGACAGCAGAGAGAGAGTGAGATTACTTTTTGTTACGCGCCACATGGAGAATAGGAGAAGAAAATGCTTAGCAACGTCATATGACAGAAATGTTTAGTAGTGTGGTTTATGTCACCTACCAGTTGTAAAAGACTTTTGAAAGGTTTATAATATGAATAGATGTCTGCATATTTTCCTTTTTGCAATTTTTTAATGTGTCTAGGGTAATTAACTGTAAAAGTTTTGTACAAACCTGTCTCAGCATCGATCCTTTTCTTTGCCAAGTTTGATTTATAATCTGAAGAAGAAAATTCTGCACGGTAATATTATAATTCCTATTTTCTCTATTTGTTGTTAATTTCTCATTATCATGTGCGTCAAAACTTGGTGGAGGGTAATCTTCCATAAATGGAAAGCTTGGTAGTTATCTTTGTATCCACAAAGCTGTCAGCACAGCTTTAAAACTAGTTTTCAATTATTATTTTGTCCATGAAATGTTATATATTGGCTTGTCAAATAGGAATTAGGGAAATTGTAAGTTTGTTATTGTACAAATCACTCTCTCACTGTCCTTCCCCTGTTCTGATTAAGGCGTGACGAAGTACTGTCTAAGGATCGAGACTTAATTAACTCCCATGTTAACCTTTTAGAATAATATTTTCATTCAATACATACAGTATTTCAAGTGAGTTCCATCCTAATTTTTCCAGGTGTGATTTTCAACTGGTTAAAATAGATTGAGAATCAAATCATGATGAATATAATGCAGCTGCTCTGAAGTTTAGACCATTCAGGCATCCATCTGGTATACATGGTGTACAGGTCCTTGGCTACATAAGATATGGGTAGTTTGTCCATCTTTATGTAAGCAATTATATCTATGATAGTGAGCATCACTTTGCATACTTAAATAGGCCCATATTCTCTTTTAAAATTTAAACCCTATGCTATGTTTAGGCTTTTGTTAGTCTAAGGTCCAATTTTTATTTTTGTCAACGTGATCTTAGACTGTGGGTCATATTTAACTGAAATGTTAGAATATGGACCATATATTGCGCTATGCAAGTGGAAATCTATACACATGTGCTCTGTATATTTGAAGAAGAGCTGATGCACTCAATGTTTGATCCTAGCAACTTTATTATTCATTACTGAACCGATGCGGGTGATTTTCATTGATTGGAGAACAGCATGACTTCTTTCCCTGGTTGCAATCCTCTGGACGTAGATGATTGAGTGATCACTATCCCTATCTCCTCACCCTCCTCTTCCTCCTCTCGACCCTCCTTTTCTTCCACCAGCGCTTAACCTGGAGATCATGCATATTTGAACACTAGCTTTAAAAAGCTATAGAATAATCCCCACAGCCTTCATACATGACAGTATTACGTAGGGGTGCCATTATGTATACACATTTCTGATCTATGATTTCATTAAGCCCCTTTCCCAACATCCCTTCCCTCTCATTATGAGAATGCACTTCTGCTGCATTTCATTGATTCAGCAGCTTACATTGTGTTAGAATGACAGAAGTCACATTAAGTCAGATATATTCAGGCATACAAATAGCAACTGAATTATTTTTACCCCTCTCAAATTTGAATGTTTTGTGTTTTTTGTAACTCAAGAAATTTTGACTGGTTTTTATTTGGGCGTTTGTTGAATAATTTTAGATGTGAGGTTTAACATGTCACATTCTCAAGAAACATAAATTGGAACGAATCAATTATTCACATAGTATTACAAAACTTGGTAAGGTTATGATTAATTCAAATGTTAAATGTATATGGTTAATTCATGGTGGAAAAAATATAGATTCTTACAATGGAGGCAAACAAGTTTTGGAATATTTTTTAAATAGCTTCCATTAAAGTCTCATTCCTCTCTTTTCTGCAAGGTGTTGCCAAAACAAATAAACATAGTAGTTTGGAATACAAGATTTTTGAAGAACACCATTTAACTTCATTATAACTGTTTTGTGGTATAAAGTGTTTCTATTGAACTATTTTACATCAATATCTGTTTCCTTGTCTTTTACAGGTTTGGCGAGCTTGGTTCCATACCTGCCTCTGTACATGAGTCAACTAGGATTGACAGCTACCCAAGTGGGTCTCATCAGGGGCCTTGAACCTCTCTTAGCCCTCATCTTCACACACCTCTGGGGCAGCATTGCTGACAGCTTCAACACACACAGAGCAGTGCTCCTTACAGCCATAGGGGGTGCCACAGTGTTCTTGTTTGGGACCTTTTTTGTTCCCTCTTTGAGAATGGATGCATATCATAACACCACCCAATTACCCATCGATCAAGCTGTGCCAAATTTTAGGACTACAGACCTTTTGCATCTGATGGATGTGACAGAATTTCCACCCTACTTGAATGCAATTTCACCGGCAGTGCAATTAGAGGATGACAGTGATGCAAAGTTGGGTATCTGTTACAGTGTTTGCGGAGCACTCAATAACAGTTTATCATGTGAGGAAGAAAGGAGCGTGATGGAAGGCAACTCTACGTCAGCAACAGGAGAGGAGTCTTGTGTACAGACTCTGTGCTTCCTTCAACAAGATAGAGCGCATGTCAACAGAACTAGCGGGTGTAATGAGAGTATAGGTGATGCTTATGGCTGTGCTCCTCCAAAAGGGGCTTCATCATGTTATGAATGTGAACCAATTATATATAGAAAGCAGACGGATGGTGAGTGGTCCTCTGAAGGTGATGTGTGGTGTTCAAGAAATAACAGAACACCCTTGATATATTCAACATCCTTGAACATCTCCTTTATGTCACCTCTGAACCTTACTGACTCAACACAAGATTCTTTTTCATGCCACTGTCATCAGATAAAGCCACTAGTGAGCAAAATGGATCACACTGATTCAGCGTTTCTGTCTACATTTTTCCTCCTGCTCATTCTAGTTTTGTTTAGCAGGACATTCATGTGCACCACCTCTCCAATCCTTCACTCCACGACAATGGAACTCTTGCAGCAGAAACATGATGACTTTGGTAAGCAGCGTATCTGGGGTGCCTTTGGTTGGGGAGCCTTCTCTCTCATCTCTGGAATCCTCATAGACCACTACGCCAGGTATTCACCCAAGAACCTAGCGTACTTTGATCCCGCTTTCTATCTTTTCCTGGCCTTTATGCTTGCGTCTGTGGTCTTTGCAACCTTCATTGTCTTCCCTTTACAGACATCAGTCAAAGCACAGTGCCAGAGCATTCCGAGACTAATCCGCAAACCTGAGATCCTAGGTTTCCTGGTCACTGTCTGTATCCTGGGAATGGGTTTTGGAGTCATTGGGACATTCCTGTTCCTGTACCTCCAGGAGCTTCACGCATCGCACACCCTGATGGGACTGACTCTTACTATCACCTGCATTGCAGAAATACCCTTCTTGTTTGTATCAAACCGAGTTATACGCTTCACCGGTCATATAGGAGCACTCTGCTTCTCGTTGTTCTGCTATACCGTACGTTTCTTAGGATACTCGCTGATCACCAACCCTTGGGCAGTCATACCCTTTGAGCTCCTGCATGGAATCACCTATGGATTGTCCTGGGCAGCTTGTACATCCTACGCCAATCAGAACGCACCTCCAGGTCTTGCCATGACGCTACAAGCAGTCTTCACTAGTGTTCACATGGGATTTGGTATGTATGACACTTTTTTCCCCTTTTCATTTCATGGTATAGCGTTGATGGATTGAAATTCAAATTCAATTATTCCTCTTCAATCGGAATAGAGTGGCAAGGGAAAAGAGGAAAAAAGGAAAGAAAACAATACTAAAAATATGGAAAAGCAGAAACAAGAGGAGTATAGGAGAACAGCAGAAAGTATATGTATTTCATTTTCAAAATAAACTTTGTTGTATATAGTACTGCTATATGAGATGTCAATGACCTGCAAAATTACCTGTATTACATACATAATATTCACAGCTTGGTAATTATATTCCTATCTGCGGGGAGTATAATCAAAATCCAATTAAATAAAATGAATTATCTAAGATGAACTATTGCATTATCAATATTGAATTATTGCACAAGATATACAGACTACAGAGGCATTATGATGTCACTATACAGCAATATAGGTCAAACAATTTTGCACTTTGTATTATGCTTATTGATATGATGATGAATGCATCCATTCATGAGCAATATGTATGTAAAATCAAGTACAGATGACTCATATTCTCTCGTATTGGTTGAACAATCTAAGGCAGATGTGGACATACTATGTACATTACTGCTACTAAGGATTTATATGTTCTTATACTAATAATGTAGTTAAAAGGAGCATGATATTCTCAGTGATGATTATATTTGTGACAATATATTATAATAATTGCGGGGAAATATATACAATATTGATATAAGCACTTCTAACATAGTTACAAAAGAGTGAACATCATTCCTTTACAATCTAATGTGGATCTGGGAATGAGATTTGGACTTATCATATCCATTGCTTTCAATTATTCTCATGATAATGATATAATGCATGTAATTATTAATATTGTAAAGCACTTTTAAAAGCTACACAGCAATATATAGAGTTCATGTACTATCTACTGCTGATGTGGATACATTAAGTTAATTTTTCTACCATTCATGAGCTAGATTCCTATGATGGTAACCATAGTAAGGCAAATATAAATAAACAGTACGTGACATTATGTAGAGTGTATGTATGTATAATGAGATTAAAAGCATTTTAAATTGAAGATGTACAGTCTACTGCAGATCTTAAATAAGTATTCTACTGGGTCACTGTTCATTATGCACTGTATTCAACCTTGTGTCCATTTCGTCATAGGGACATGCAAATGAGGTATCTAAATGCTGAATAACTGTACCTTACAAATGTGAGATCGCTATGACTCATTAGAAAAGGATCCATTAGACAGTGCTCAGTCATCTAGGGCCAAACAAATTATGAATAGGGTGTCATTAGACGGAAAATCAGGTTACTCTTTACCATGAAATAGTTTTTATGGTCACTTTGATCATTTGCTACCACAGTTGGGTATACTTTCTGATACATGCATTCAGTTGAACTGTATATTGGGTAGAACTGATTAGGCGAAAAGGTTTAATTTCCCATTCAGCAATATTTATTTCCCGCTAGGGCCAAACAAATAAAATGTGCATAATATAATATTTCTCTAAGTCTTTATACAGTCTCTGATTGCTATTCCAAATGACACTCAAACTTAATTGCAAATAGTTTCATGAATTCAGCTATAGGATACCTTTAATGCCTTATTGTATTGTCTTGAGTTGATGTGCTGAGATTATAAAAATGTCTTTGGTACATAGGTGTTGCATTATGCTATGCTAGCTTGTGATCAGTTGATATATTCCTGATCATGTTCAAAGTAGCACTAATACTATGAGGTGGTAGGGATTTATGAACATATCTCACGGGAGAGAGGATGATATATCATCTTGAATGTGTCCATGAAACATTAATGAGATTTAGATCATGGTTTGTATTACTTGAAGGTAATAACCAGCATATCTCCCTTATGCCTCAAATTACGAGTCAGATTTTGCAAGAGGCCTAGGGGTTCACATTTCCTTGGAGTCAGTAAAAGTCATGTTCAGTCTTGGGTTTCTTGCAGGAATATACTTGTATAAAATATATGAACGAAATGGTGTTTTGTCAGGACATTTTCTTAGGTAGAATATGTTTTGATGTTCCTTCATTCTGGATGAAAATGCTCTCTTTTAATGACTTACTTATTTACAATATCCATGAAAATGTTGTTACCTGAAATTCTTATTGGATTTGTTTGTATCATTTCATAATTTGTTGCATTTATATTTAAACATTGACATTTTATTTATTTGATAAATAAGGACCAATTTGTTTTTTTAAATCTGAATCTGAGAATCTTTTCTTTTTTCTTTTTTAAACCCACTGCCTTCAGGAAAGGGACTAGGAACGCTATTAGGAGGATTGGTATATGATCGGTTTGGAAGTCGTAATTTATTCCGTGCCTCAGCCTTTGTGGTGGGTCTATCAGGATTACTCTACCTAGGTCTGTATCATGTCTTCACTAAGCGATACCCACCTGTATTATACAGCAGATTCAGAACAGATGAGAGGAGTAGTAGGAGAGCAAGCCACAGAGGTTTGTTTCTAAACTTACTACTGCAATTTTTTTTGTAATGAACGTGTGGGTTTTTAAATACAATATTCTTATTTCAAACATCTTTTTTCCATAGTTATAGTGCTTTAATGACTTTATAAACAATTCTCCAGGGATAATTTTACAACCAAATTTACTTGTCAGTAATTTCAATAGGATATTATTATTTCAAAGCACTTTTCCTCATAGTTAGAGAGCTTAAAGGATTTGTTGAAACATTCTCCAAAGACCATTGCTATTCAGTCAAACTCTGATGCATACTGTACCATACCTTGACCTAATTCTAGCTTAAACCCAATTGCTACCCAAATCCTAACCTTAATGCCAACATCAAGCCCAAAGCAGGTGTAATTGAATCGCCTCTTTATAACATGAATTTGGGAAGCCTTAGGATAGGAGCCTTAGGATGTGTCATGAATTATTCACAAGAGGATAACCTGTAATTTAGTAATAAATAATCTAGGTAGGTTTTAATCTATTTATTATCTTTTACTCTAAATGTTTTCACAAACAAGCAATTCATTTAATTACTCATTATTCTGACTCTAAATAACATTTCTTTGTCACCAATAGAGAGCAGCTCAGAAGGCAGAGTAAACCAAGCTATTGAGATGGAGACAGCTGAACTTGAGCAGCTAGACGATCGCCCTCCTAAACTAGACGCCAGCTCAATGCGCCTTGCCCTCCGAGATATCAACCGACCTGCATCCCCTATGGATCCTGACACACCAGGCACCAGCAGAGACTGTGGAGGATACCAACACATCATGGAGATGCGCCCCAATTCCACCGCACACCAGCGTCAGCCGGCCCCGATACCAGCTCCATCGCGCACCACCCGGGAAATGATGGTGCGTATGCCTTGTGGGTATTTTCATCAGAAGAGGAGAATGGACTCGTTGGAGGATGATGATTGTATGGATCGGTCGCCGGGGACGACTAGCCTAGCTGCTTTGATACATAGTGAGCAAGGGAGGCAGGGCTTGTATGGAATCGAGATGGAGAGGATGATGTTACAGAATCTTGGTGTTAATATGATGTCATATCTGGATGATGTAGACTTGGACCAAGCAATGGATGCTGTATGATGATTACATTCAGGAGTGGAAAACATTGTGGCTGACCGTTTCTAAGTGAATAAAACATAAATGTTGCTTTTTCATTTGAAATCGTCATTTGTTTCACCTGATCTCATCAATTTTGCATAAACTTTAAGATATTTGCACTCTGTAGAATTTTATGTAAATAAGTAACAAACATGAAGGATTTAAAATACGATTTGTCATAGTATGATGATTATATTCTCTCAACATAAAAGCAATTATTGTTTTAAAGAAATGTTACTTTCAAGCCATTTAAGCGCCTTTATGTCATTTAAAGGCTAAGTCCTCTCCAACGTTAATTTGCTTCAAATAAATGCAGAAAACAAGAGAAACAGAGCACACAAAAAATAAGTTAAATCGAGTAACTAAAAAGGAAATAATGAATTTTCTAAAAAGTATGAAAAACTTTAAAATATATAAAGCAATTGATAAATAGTGAGGCAATGATGTCTCAGACTCATGAGTGAGTTGCCAATTTGTCTTGTGATTTTCAAAGTTTATCATGTCATTAAAAATTCATATCTTTTTTATAAGTTGTCCGATTTTGCTCAAACTTTTTTGATTGGTTTGTCTGATTTTTCTGCTTCTATTAAAAGTTAGTTATTTTGGAGTGGACTTGCCCTTTAAACTAAATTTATGATTGATGTTAAACAGTATGTTAATAATATCATTGGTATTAGAATAAGCTTCTATCATTCTAAGTGATGAAGCTTGAGTATGATAAGAGATAAAAAGCAAATGAGTAACCATGGGCAATGACTCTCAAAATCTATACGATTAAGAAGTAAAGAAGTGATACCAGAACATTGTAATGTTGATAAGGTGCTCTAATGAATGTGATATGTACAGGACTTGTGTCAGTCAAGTATGCCATTGTAATATTTGTGACAAATGCACAAGTTTAAATTGAATTTATTCCATTTCAATTAGATGATTTTTTTTAATACAAAATATTGTTGTGCTAGTATGCTAAAATTTCATATTCACAATCACATCGTATTAATGTCCTCATTCTTTTTAAACACTAATAGAGCGATGGAGAGAGAGACAGCATTTTATAACTATGAAATTTGATTCTACAGTACAATAGCCAATGAAAAGGATATTAAAATGTGTCATACTCCACATAATTTTGCATTTGTAAACTGCTTTAGAATTGCATTTTCATGATCTTTATAACGGTTTAAAGAAATGAACTGAGATTTATGGAATTACAAGATATAATGACTAGGTATAATGTATAGCAGCATCTAAATTTATTTAAAGCCAATGTCTGTCAGAATCATTAAACATAACATATTGAACTGAATGGATAAAGCTAGCCATAGTTTTTACTCATCTTGCATCTATATGAAGATGTGACTAACATCATTTAGAAAAGGCGATTGATAGCTTTATGTATTTAGTACATTATTTCTGACTCCTTTCATTTTATTTTTTGCTCTCGGTAGTCATTATCCAGCTGGGAGAGAAGCGTACATGAAGAGCTAATTACCGCACTGTGCAATGAAGTATGGCAGTCGGCAAAAATAAATTTCCTAAAATATAATTTTATCTATTCTATTTCCAGGAACATAAAGTATAATGATACTTTGACAATGTTAGAAGTTAACAAAAGCAACAACCCACATCTCGGGATTGCTCTAAAGAATTAATAATTTTGTATGAAGGCTCATCAATTCTTTATTGACAAATTGTACATTATCAAAGGTTAATGTGTTATTGTCTAGAAGTTGTACATTATTTCTTTTTACAGAATTTATTTGTTTACAGTCATTGACGGTGAGGTGATTTCAAGATATATTTGATCAGTACTGACTTTGTTTTCAATAGATTTTATATGTTATTTCAAGTGACCTAGTTTAATTGAGTGACATCATTCTGCCATAATAGAGTTGGTTGAAAGGCATGCTTCAAGCTAATTTCTGACATATCTACCGGTAGTTTGGTCAAACTATTTGACAGGAAAAAAATATGACATGCCCTTCTGCTTATAATGTAGTGTGACAGGTAAGATCAAACATCTTAATTATAAGTTTTCTGTCTCTTTTATTTTGATGGGGGGGGGGGGGTCTTTTTCTGTTGATGAGTACTTTGTTTTCATTTCTCAGAGTATGTTAGCAGCTTTGTTGTGTTTTATTGGTGAGGAGAAACATTCAAAGCAACACTGAGGCATTGTTTGACCACTGTAAAATCTACCATCTGTTCAAAACATATAATCAAACTCCTTCTTTTCTTACAATTTTTACAGAAACTACTTATGTTTCATAGCTTTCTGTTGCAAGAAACCTTTTTCTCGTATAAGCAAATTTATACGATACAAGTCACAGCAAAAAGTACATGTAATGCTATATAGAGAAGAGCTGTAGTGGCTATCAAGGTGGTGAAGTATGATATTGACATTGATGATCAAGAAAATGGTATTTTATTTAGTATGTGCAACACAGTGGATGAAAGCTAAATGTGTATCAGACAGTCGAAATCAATTTATATATCACACGGTTGTCTTTGCTATCTGCTATCATGCAGGTAGACTCGTATTATCTTCCACTATAGTATTTAAGCATGAGCTACATCGCCAAATATATTATGATAATAATAATACATTACATTTATCAGGCGCTTAATACGGTTGTTGCTAAGCGCACCATTGTCTGACTAAAAATTACCAACCAAAACTTATAATAAACACACAAATTATAAATCTGTTCTTTATTCAATAAATCATGCATATATAATAATAAAAAAATAAAAATGAGATCAAACATAAGATCAAACAAACAAGGGTTAAGATGGTATGCACCTCCTTTGACCGACTCACAACTGCGCCCGAGTAGAATATCATTCATGAAATAAAAAGGTGCGTTTTCAGCAAGGACTTAAACTGGTCAAGGGAATGAGTATTATGAATATGCGAAGATAATTTATTCCAAAGGATAGGGGCAATCTTTTAAAGGACATATAGCTGTATGAAAATGTCATAAGACCTGCCAAGAACATGCTCATAAAGACTATCAAGAAATCAAGCTAGGGATAATATACTTTTCTCTATCATATTTTCTTTGGAAATTATAATAAGATTATGTAACGTTTTAGAAGATTGACGAAGCTGCAGCAGGAAGATCTCTCGAAAGTCTTAACAATCATGTTTAAGTTGGGTCAGTGATTAAGCATAACTATTTACTTGTTAAAACTTTGCCTGAAATCCACCCCTCCCTCTCCCCCACTATAAGGAAGAAGAACAAAATCTGATGTTGATGACAACACTTAATGTTGAACACCCTCCTGTCTTGTCCACTTTTGCCCTGCTCAGTCACAACATATTACATCCCATGCCCCAAAGCCACCACTGTAAAGTAGTATCATTCTGTAGAAATATTGCATAATTGTATCATCATTTTGCATAGTTATTACGATTTTATTTTAATGTACATGTCAAAATATTACACAACATTAAGAATTCATTATGCACACTATTTGAGTAAAATGTGATACGATTTTCATGATAGGTTTTGTTTTGTATATGTTTGTTCCGATAGATTGTTGTATATCAATAAATTGCAATATGAATGCATCACTTTTAAAATACTTCTCCTTTTCTCTTTGCTTTACATTTTATATCAGTAGAAAAACTCTTTTTCATTTCTAACTTTTTAGATTAGTGAAATATATAGCAAATATACTTTATAAACTCAAATGTGTTATGCATTGTAAATACATTGTTACAATATCATTTTATTAGCAAAAATGATTATCAAAAAAGGAAGTAATACTACCAAAAAAATGAATAGATATTAACAACAAAAAGTGTAGAAAAAAAAAGCCCAGGTCATGTTTTTTTTTTAAATTCACGATGCAGAAGGCAAAAGAAATGAATATTTTAAGGTGAAAGGCATTTGAGTATACACGCCCTCTTTGGTTTAAACCTATACATGTAAATATATCCATGCGTCAATCAAATAAATTGAGAGATCATATTTTTACTTTAAGAGTAACAAAACAATCTCATTTCCCCCTCGATTGCCGTATGTTATTATTTGTCATATTTATGCGCTTAATAGACAACAAGGAAAGGATGGAAGTTATATAGGATGTGAAAAGGAAGTATGAGAAAATATACTACTTTCATGAAACAATGAAAACACAGAGAAAGTAAAGAATTGTGACAGAGAAAGAGAGGTGAGGGAGGGTTGAGGGGCGGACCGGATGACCTTGGGAGAGGGGGCAAGGAAAAACATTGTAAAGATAAAGGTTTGACGTTGGAAAGTAGGTCAGACTATATACGATGTATAGGTTTGTTAGCTTTGGCTGATTAGCCTTTCCCCCGAGTCACAATCACGTGACCTAGCTCACCAGCAAAATATTTTTTTAAGGCCAATTTAGACCAATGGTAACAATAGTGAGAAAGTAGATTTTTTTTTTTTTAATGTTTAATTGAAACCTGTCTTTAAAAGAATACATAACTTAAGTATTTTTACCTCTATAAGAGCCTACCCAACAATCGGAGAAGAAACTAACACCTGCTTAGAAATGCAATTAGACCTTTTTTTTTTACTCTTAAACACCAGAAGAAAACTGGCATAATATTTCTGGTCGAATTTACCAAATGTGTGCTTTAAAATATCACAGGATAACATATATAACGAAATACTGATCTGAGACTAAGCGTGTAAGAAATGATGGGTGGTATTATTACGAGATGAAGACACATGAAACAGTGGGCATAGAAGACGAAGAAAAAAAAATCAAAGAATATTGCATAAACTTCTCTTAGAAGTTGTCATAATATTATATAATGTAAGTTCATTGTATTGATCAATTAAGACACTACAATTTGTACTTTTAGTGAGATAAAAAGGGTCGAACCTCAGTATATTTTTAAGAGATTTGAAAAAAGAAATACGCACTAGCTGAGTATCGAACTCGAAACCTTCCAAATACAAGGCGATCGCCTATCTACGAGACTAATTTGCCTCACTGCTAATCTCTATTTATTTTCTTCATATTAATGATTTCGATTGTTTGTGGAGTCAGAAAAACGTATATCATTCCTAATTCAGAAAATCACTTAAAGAAATATGATAAATAATTTTTTTTTTTTTTTTTTTTGGGGGGGGGGGGGTCCTCTTTCAAATATTTTCTTGTTGACAAGTCAATATTATGGAAAAAAATAAAATGAATAGATAGAAAAATTAATTAATAACATAGGGTAAAAGGGTGGCTGGGAATCGAATACATTATCTTTGCCTTGTGAAACGATCAATTATCCTCAAGACGACTCTGCCTCACTGATATGATCTGGTTTGCTTCCATTTTTTACCCAAAAATCCGAATTAATTGCCGACTTGGAGTGTTATGTAAATAGGCCACTTTGTGGCTCCCTGACATAACATAATGAATAGAAACTCACTGTGCGTGGAATTCTCTAACATGGCATCAATGAATAGGGAACCTTGGCTATTCAATTCTGTTATCAATAGCTGGCATTAAGAAAATTTGAATAGTTACGTAAAAAACTACTCAGATCTTTCTGACATTGGCATCACAGAGGCGTGCATATTTTCGTCTTTTATTTAATTTGATGTTCAGTACAAAAATAGGCCAAGCTGCAAAGTGAATGAGAGAAGAAAATAAGTATATGCGAGAGTTTCAATGCGTTAAAAAGGCAGTGATGAAAAAGGCCTACACATAGGAAATCATGCAGAATACGAAACAGAAAGTAGGTGTTAGCGTATCTGGGTACAGATATATATTTCATTTTCAGGCTGTTATTTATAGAATAGGTATATGCAGCGTGTTTCCCGACATAGCACTAAAAACTTTAACAAATAACAAATTCAATGAATTTATATAACGCGGAGCTGGTTCATCATATTTTGTTGCGGTGCAGGATTACCAACGGGGTTAAAAGCGCATTCCTGACATGGCGACATGGCCGTATTTTGTTTTATGTGCACAGTAGCCAGGCTCTTTCTCCTTGTATGTGAGGACAATCACTTTCAATAGTGTAGTGTCATATGAAGATAGGACAACTTCAAGATAGTTCAAAACAATGCTGGGAAATGGAAATCAAAATAATACCGAATTCAAAACCAACAGGTTATGCATGAAGTTAGTATATTTAGGATTTGGGCGGAAACGCAAACAGCTTAGCTGTCGGGGCCAGCAATCCAGTGACATATTGTGCTTTAGACCCCTTTCCCTTACACTAACAGCAACAATGATTATTCAATAACTGTCCAAATTGGAGAAAAAATAAATTTTATATTAATATTTGGCTTTCCCGCCAAAATATTTTAATTAACTGTCAATATGTGGATTGAGTTTCTCATCATACCTGACTTTATTTCGTTTATTTCACCTGGCCCATTTTTGGCCCTCCTACTCTCTCTTTCTCTCTCTCTCTCTCTCTCTCTCTCTCTCTCTCTCTGACTCTCACTATCCTCCCCCTCATCTCTCTCCCTCTCTCTCTCTGACTCTCACTATCATCCCTCTCATCTCTCTCCCTCTCTCTCTCTCTTTCCTTTTGCATATTTAAAATCTCTCTTTTTTTTCCCACTCAAACTATCTCCGCAAAACTTATTCCTATCCTGTACCCTGTACATTCATTCGGACTGAAAAGTTATTTAATGAAATTATATTTCAAGAAGAAAGCAGTTTTGCTGTCATTCCTTATATTGGAAAGTGCGTTGCTAATTTGAAACGGCTTGGGCATACATTGTACCTAACACATTTTCTGATTAATGATGATGCCACTCTAGTCATTGTCCCTCCTCCCTTTCCTACCTCTTCCAATGTACTTATAACTGCTCCCCCCCCCCCCTTCCATTCCCATAACCTCTCGCAAACGCTTACAACCGTCCAATCCTTCATCTATACCTGTATACCCCTCCCATACCTTATCACTGCCTTATAACACCTATGATCCTTCATAACATTTAATATTGCCCCTTCACTTCCAAACACTTGCCACTGCCTCACCCCCCCCCCCCCAACCTGCTTATACACCCCCCCCCCCACCCCTTTACATTTCAGTGCCTCTACCCTTTCCCTTTTTCTCCCAAACACGAATGTCTATATCTTACCACATCCGCTTTCAAAAACTCACCACTGCCTCCTCCCCCTTCCCCTCTCCTCTCCACCCTTCTCATCCCTTCTCCTCTCCTCTCCTCTCCTACCCTCTAGGAATTTACTACTTCCCCTCCGCGCTACCCTCTGCCCCTTTTACCCTTCTCAGACACTAAGCCCTCTCGCACTCCTAGCTGACAGTGAGCATCCAAGGAAGCGTTTCACTTTCCTTGTCGTACGCTCAGGGCCAGAAGGGCGTGAGCTCTGTGTTAAAGTATATGAGTCAACGCATTTCTAGCTGCAAACAGACGTTGTATTACTATTTCTCTATGTGGTTTTGCACGTAGTCCTTGATTTCCTGCCAAAGAATCTTGGATGCTATAACCACTATGTCTTGCCAAATCTCCTGCGGCTTTTCTGCACAATAATGTATAGAGCAGTCACACTACGTTAGGGTCGGTATCGAATAGATAGTGAATGAAAAGTAGGGCAAAGTTTAGGTAATCAGATAGTCCATAGACTTGCATTGTTCATAGTCATTATTGAAGAAAAAAATATAGTATTGACAAACTGGATACAAGCGAATATCTTTAATGTCTAGGCGGAAACAATAACACTATTTGACGCATGCTTCTAGATTTAAAAAAATTAACATTAAAACAAAATGTTCAAACGACAACCAAATATAATTATGAAGCGATTCTACTCATGCACACACTGTTGTTTTATATGTTAAAAACTACGGATACACTAGACAGGTTTTATATGCGTTACAATATATATCATTATGCCTTTACGTTGCAATTAGCTTCTAATGGTTTCATTATCAATCACCTCCGCTAGTCAGTACAGTCAGTACCTCGTTAAGTTTATTTTGGTATTCCCTAAAGCTCTCCTTGATCAATATCAAGAATATATAGAGACCCAAAATAAACTCATATCGCCCTTTACAAGTTTGTATTGGTGTGCATGATAATATGCGTACACTTTCGCCTCATTTCACCCTCCAAAATTAATAACTTCCTGTCGAACTAAAATAATCTCTAGTAGCTGTTGGGACCAAACTTTTAAAATTTATTATAGGCAACACCCTTAATCAAATAAATTTCGTCAACAAATGTTTAGGGTTACAATTTTCCTTTGATTTATTTCAATTCGGATTTATTTAATTAAGTTATCAATACAGATTTTTTTTCTTCTTTCTGTATCGTTCTCATGGAGTCCGAATCGTCTTTTTCTTCAACCTTACCCCTCCTGTTCATCGCACCTATTTCACGCCCTTCCCCTGCCAGACACCCCCTTGCAGTCAGCCTTGACCTAAAAGTCCCAATAACGGTCAAATACATGTCAACAAGTCGCTCCATGTTATTATCCGTGGTTGCTCAGGGAAAATCTTGGGTTTTGAGTGTTACGAAGCATGACTCGAATTTCTGGGTGACTGATCATAATGTCTGAATTTGACCAAACCCCGTCCATGAATGTCGAGGGAAAAGTCTTTAACATTTTTATTGAGTCAGATCATAGACCTACGTGGTGGTGGGTCTATGGTAAGATAAAGAACGCTATTTTACGAATTATAACGCTCTCAGTTTCAGTATACCTGTGGTAAGTAATATTTACTGATTTAACAGTTCAACTTAAAGGTACTATGTCCCATTTGCAGGCCAACAAAATAAAAAAGTTAAATTCCAACTGCATTTGAAAGATAATACTAATTTAGAATTTCCCTAAAAAAGGTGGGGCTTGAAAATGTCTTCAAGTGGGAAAATAACGACTATTAGTTGTCAAATCGACTTTAGGGCTATAGAGCCCAAAAGTAATAGTCTTGATTTTCAGACAATTGTACCGAATGATCATACGTTTTATGCTGCGCAAAGATTCAATCAGTTTAATCGTGGCCATCACAAGAAGTGGTTTATTGATGTAGACAAATGCTCATGTACCCTTTACAACTCTTTTCATGTATGTTATTACCAAAGAAGAAAAAAGCCAGTCAGTCACTCAATAGTGTCTGACAGTGAAGTCTAGCAAGTAAACGGGTTTCCTTGCATAATTTGAATATGAGGACACTGCTAACGTTTAAATTTAACAGATAGGACATACATGACATATTCATAATTCCTGCAAAGTTCTACAGAATTTGAGGTTGGCTGCAAAAGGGACATAGTATCTTTAAAGTAGATTTAGAAAAAAAAAATTATAACTGGACTTATTTTCCTTTCTTAAAGAATATACAAACATGTTATTGTGCGTGAATGTTTATTCAATTTCCATTCAATCGCAATCGTTTTTACGAAACAACTTACTGAAGTATCCAACACGAACAGCTGTCCCAAATAATATGGTTGAATAATAAAACAATGTAACAAATACCAGCCCACTTTTTGACATATTTTTTGTGGCTAGACTTTCAAGGAAAACTGCAGTGAAAATCACCGACGGAGCATTAGCTAATCTATTCATAATATACTCCTTTCAAACATCGGTTGATCAACTTGGCACTAGAACATGAACCATGGCACCGTGTTTGTTCAATTCATTCATCAATTATTTAGGAAGTAATTATGTTTCACATTCAATATAGGATCCCTCCCTAAAGTTGGAGAAAACAAATGTAAGGACGATGACTTTGTCTTGTTTGATTGCGAGATTCGATTTCTCTTTCTCTTACTTCATCTTCTTCCATTCTGGTTACAGAAATTGGGGTTGAAAGATACCTCTATAAGGTGGCATCCTATCCTAGGCTTATACTAATTTCTTGTGAAGGTCCCGACATAGAGGGGGCGGGGGCATATTGGCTTTTCGTTGCTGGTGGATTATGCATGTATGTGAAAGGGCGGAAGAGAATCTCAGAGGAAATGTATCGCTTTCTCTCTCGCCCCCCCCCCCCAATGAATCTTCGCCCTTCCCCCCATGGTTCAGTAGAGCAGATTCTCAGATCGTCGTTCTGAACCGTTTCAGACGGCATAAGTCGTGGGTCATTCTATGATTCACGTTATGACTCATCGAACATTGAACATGATCTGTCATGCAAATATTTCAATTCATGAAGTTCCCTCTATTATTCGAGCATTTGTATATTTTGTTGGCATTTTCTAACGAATTTTCTTTTACAAGTCCTCATTTTAATGTAAACTAATCAAATTAAGCATTACAATTTTATTATTATATTTAAAAAATTACAGATTTATTTAAATAATTACCAATTAGTTTCAGAAGTGTGTTCGTGAAAAGCAGTCGATCGTGATAGGTTACATCACATTTGAAGACTGAAATCGATGAAAGTGAAACCGAAAAGTACATATTCCTAGTTGTTTTCATGCAGGTATAAGATTATTCTAATCTGGAACTTATTATACTTCTTAACTCCCTTCGAATAGATCTGCTTTGCCACTTTTTTGTTCAATTCATTATCAATTTTATTTCCAAGAAACACTAACAGCATTTTTGTAAGGTCTGTATAAATAAATTCATAATGATTTAGAAACGCATCCCCTTTATTCAGAGTTCGTAATTGTAATTCATAATAAGGACTTAAGGCCTCTTAGTCGTAGGAAGCAGCATATCTCATGACTGATAGGTATTTGGAGCTGTAATGTAAACTTTCCCCTTTACTCATATCATCTAGGGATTCTTACTATTCATCCGTCTTCCCCTCCGTTTTCTCTTCCTTTCTCATCTATCACCAACATGGGCTTTAAAGAATAAACTGGAATAGGCCGAAAGATCTCTGCATTAAAGGAAGTTCAAGAAACGATACTTTTTGTTTATGTATTTGCTCTTTGTCAGTACACGAATTAACATTTGCCACTCTGAACCCAGGCGTGTGCTTCCAGTCAAGCACGTAGCCACGGGGGAAGTGGGGGGCACGGGGGGGGGGGGGGGGCCGGGGGCACGTGCCCCCCAATTTTTTTCTCCAAGATCGGTTGAACTTTTTTAGACCCCTTTCTTTGACCTCGATCGATTACATGTATGTGCCCCCCCCCCCCCCCGAAAAAAAAAAAAAAAAAACGTCAAACTCTGGCTACGTGCCTGCTTCTACACACTAAGAAAAAATGGTGCAACTATGCACCTTTAGGGGTTCAAACCGATGCAACAATAGCAGCACCTTTAGGGGTTAAATCCTGCACCCTTTTTAAAGGTGCAATCCTGCACCCTTCAAAAGGGTGCCAGATTGAACCTTTTGGGGGAAATGTTAGTACCCTTTATGGTTCAATCCTGCACCTTTAGGGGTGCAAACCGATGCAACAATAGCAGCACCTTTAGGGGTTAAATCCTGCACCCTTTAGGAGGGTGCCAGAATGCACCTTTTAGGAGACATGTTAGTACCCTTAATGGTTCAATCCTGCTCCTTTAGGGGTGCAAACCAATGCAATAGCAGCACCTTTAGGGGTTCAATCCTGCACCCTTTAAAAGGTGCAATCCTGCACCCATCATCGAGGAATACTCGTGACATTTGCTCGTACACATATACATATTAAACATGCATGATGTTTTTTGGTTAGTAATCATATAATCAATATATATATTGCTAAAACGTGAATGTAATTGCAACATGATCAGACAAAATAATCTATTGGTTAATGATTGCCGAAGGAAAATAACAATCACATAATTGATGCGCATTGTCATAATTTGCTTAACAAATCATATGATAAATGTATTTTTATGTGAACACGTGGAAAGTAATCATGAATATGCATGCGATATGCAAACATTTATTTTGCACCTTTTTGGGTTGTTAGGGTTCATTTTTGTGGGAAGGGTGCAAAATCTTATATTGCACCCCTTTTTTTGAACCCCTTTTCCTTCAATAGGGTTCATTTTTATGTTAAAGGGTGCAAAACTCTTATTTTGCACCCCTTTTTTTCTTAGAGTGTAGTGCCCTAGGGGCAGCTTGGCTAGAAAGCCAGGGTAATACTCGTATTTTATGCATACTTTAAATATGAGCATCCCCTGTCATGAAGTTGTGTGCTCATCAGAAATGAAACTCTTTTGTTTGAGTACACAGTAACATTTAAAAAACAAATCTTCGCTTTACTACACAAGATAAATGCAATGAGATACTTTAAGTCGACACCTAGATCCGTTGATCTGGTAAAGTGTTTAGTTCATACCTCAGTGCTCTATCTCACTTCCTCTTTAAGTCGTGATGGAGTATCATGTTCCATGATTGATGATTTCAAGTTGATCGAGGAACCACTCATCTCTCTACATAGATTGATCACCTCAAACCTCATCTCCTGTCGAGTATGAGTGTTACTCTTACTTTCCGTTTTTTAAGAAGTTTTTTTTTTTCTCTCTCTCTTCCTTTTTTCCTCATATTTTTCTCTCTCATGACTGTTCCCCTTTCTTGTACATAGTTTTTGTTCTAGGTTTGGGATTTTTGTTCAAATATTTAGTCCAGTTTTCACGGTTCACCTTTTATTGTCTGGAACTCCTTAACAATTCTGGAAAAAAAAACGGTTACAAACGTAATCGAAACCATCACTTCCACCATGATCTCAAATAAAGTTAAGACTTGATATCAAGAGAGCCTTTCCTGTCGGTCCGTTCGTTCATATTGCCTACATCTATACATCTTGATATTCTCCAAAATGTGATCCTATTTCTCTGAATGATATTCTCCTGAATAGTTAAAAAATCTGCTCGTATGAACGTTGAGTTACCATCAAATTCATGTTTGGATGCGATAGACTATACAGTTTAACCCGCAAATCTCTTTCTATCTGTCAATTGGCATATCGAGGTAAACGTTGGACTTGGCTCAAGTATGAAAGGTCGTCCATCAAAAGTTTGGAGATTGCTGCCAAAAAGGGTGTAAGTTGTTGGCGGGAATTGTTTTTTGGATTGAGGAAAATATCGTTTGGATATCGAAGCTAAACTTTCATTTCAGTCGTCTGCCTCTGAACTTGTCTTTATTTCATTTTTATCTCTCCTGCATGGATGAAGCTGTTTCATTGAGTTGAGCCGCTTGGATTTGCGACTTGATCTTTTCAGGAATAGCAGGTGAATTGAGTTCCGATTTGATTTTTACTTTCTCCTTGGTCTAGTCTTGATAGTTTGAAAGAGATCATCGAATCGAATATTCATTAAGGTGAGACAAATTAGCTCTTTATGCAGGTCCTTTGTCGTGAGTAAGAGAAGAGAGTAAGCTTATAATATGTCAATGACTGGAATAATTTTTTCTTTTTATCCAGCATTACTGATTCATAGGAATCAAATTATTTTGGTTAATGCCTAATTATGTATTGCTATCGTTTAACGCATTTTCAGCAAAGTAGTAGTATTGGAACGTTATTATGAATCGAAGAGGCATATTTTTTTTATACGGAACCAAGAAAAGTGATGGCTTTTATCTTTCAAAGGTTTCGTCAGATGTATTGAAATGAAGCGTCGTTTCAAGAAGTTGTATGTAAGTGACCCACTCACTGATAGTCGTTTCATTAAAATATTTAAGCAAACTAAACTGACTTTCATCGCGATTTAGAGTACATGAAATCATTGGTTAAGTTTCATTACGTAATAATTAATTATTAGGGTCAAGACAAGATTCAAGATTCAAGATTAACTTATTGTTCATGTAAAAAAATACGATAACAATAATCCATTAGTACTAGTAGGTTAATTGATAACGTGGTAAGCGTTCGTCGAGATTCTAACCGGTTTGACACAGGTGATGTCAGCAGCGCCTTGTAAGGTCAAAATCTGACAGATCGCAACTTTTTTCCAAGGAAATATTTTCTCTTTTTATAAAAATTGTTTGGGAAATTTTCCTCTGACAAAGAGTCGCCGCACTCTTACCATTCCAGTTACATCTGTGGGAAGATTAAGATTGATGTTTACCTTAAAGCAGCTACAATAGAAAAATGTTTGCACATGTAACGTTGTAAACCAACACTTTATCGAGTCTTTAAACATGTCAAATGGATGCTCTATAATATTAATACATTACAATTCATAATAATTATTGAATAGACGCAAAATTATCATATAGCAATATGCACAGACCACACAATATAACAAAGAACACTAATCCAGGAATATGTCATTCATAAATAAGCATGCAGACTATATATTTTGTTATAAAGACTGCGTTCATCATGTTAATGCCATTCTGTTCAAAGTTCGTTTAATATTACGAACGCGCATTACAAATTCTTAGTTAAAATCAGAAATAACGTCAGCCTAGCTTAGTCAAGGATACATGTTCATAATCCACGGGGCTATATACCGGTAGTCTAATTAGTGAGATAAATGTCAAGGAACATGAAGAGACAGCACGTCTATAGTCTTCGATACTTTGATCTCATGGAGGGGGCCAGACGACCTAGTCCAGGGTCTTTTCACTGGAGGGGACCAGGATATACCAAGGAGGGTACAATGGATATACCAAGTCCAGGGGCTCTTGAGAACGGTATTACTCAATCGTCATGACTGATCAATAAGTCAGAACGTTCATTTCAAGGTCTGTAAAAATGGTCCTGGATTAAAGGTAGATAGGAGAGAGGGGGCAGGAAGGAGGGGAGAGAGAGAGGGGGAGAGAGAGAGAGAAAGAAGAGAGAGAGAAAGAGAGAGAGAGAGAGATGAGAGAGAGAGAGAGAGAGTGAGAGGAAGAGGAGAGAGGGAGCGAGTAAGAAACAGAAAGAAAGAGAGAGGAAGAAGAAGCATAAACGAGTTTCATTAGCCCTCAGAATCTCTGCGGATGGAAGGGTGTTGGGAGCTGGAAAAAAAAAATAGCCTGACGTCTATACCGGATTCCCCCCCCCCCCCCTTTTTTTTTTTATATTAAGCACCAAAAACTCGCTAAAGAACTTGATTGATGTTTATATAGTCCTGAACTGACTGGGATTGGAGGGAATTCCCCCTTGCACCCCGTGTTCCCCCTTTGTCACGGGGTGAGGGACATGACATGCGCAGTACATTAACCCGTATAGGCGCGAAAGTTTCACTGAAGGTTTAGAGAGAACAGCTAGGAAAGGTATTTTCTTTTGCATTGAGTTTCAGTAGACAAATTTCCATCGTTTCCTGGTTAGGTCAAGTTCGTTTGGTGAGGGTGCACATCTTACTGCATGGGGTCCATAGACCGGTGGGGCTCCTGTTTTGCACCCCGCACCAATGCACTGCACTCAGTCTGTTTCTGATGAAGGGTGGTATATAGGGACCTTGGAGCAGAAGGCTTAAAGGAGAGTTCAGTCTCACTTTAATGATTAGTTAAGATCGATGTCAGAGAGATAAGCAGGTTTTGACGACCTCTTGTTACTTTTACTTGGTGGTTGTTCCTATTCCGTATGCCTTGTCTTCGAGGTTACCCTCCTCTTTCGGATTCATTGAAACCGTCGTTCTTCTTTTCATTGGCTCAGCTTAGAGGGTGAGTGGGGTTCCAGCTTTGTCCTCTTTCCTTATTTTCTCAAGATTGTTATAAGGGTGTATTTTCGTCAATATATTTACCAGACATAATTATACTG